>JADLZN010005644.1:0-15000 GCA_018155175.1 Sinocyclocheilus anophthalmus
TTGACAGAGGGGTCTTTAGATGTGCTGTCGTTGGTGTAGAGGGAGAAGAGCAGGGGGGAGAGGACGCAACCCTGAGGGGTGCCAGTCCTGGTGGTGCGGTTGTTGGATGTGAATTCACCAGTTCTCACTAGCTGTTGCCTATCTGTCAAAAAACTGGTGATCCATTGACGGATAGAGCTAGGAACAGAAAGCTGGGTTAGTTTGGTCTGGAGGTGTGTTGGGATGATGGTGTTGAAAGCGAAGCTAAAGTCCACAAACAGGATCCTCACAAAAGTCCCTGTTTTGTCCAGATGCTGCAGGATGAAGTGCAGTCCAATGTTGACTGCTACCCCAATCCCGGACCTACTCGGCTCCGGCACACACCAGCAAACCGGCGGACAGCAGGGGACTCTGATATCAGTTCCCAGTAATTTGTCCCCTTCAGATAAGCACACCCAACAACACTCCACCAACTTCACGAATCAATGTCTCATGACTCACACAAGACGGTTAAGGGCCGCCACAGCGTCTGTAGTCATTCAAGTCCTTCCTTATCTTCTTGGTAGTTTCTTATGGGACGGAGACTGATGGTCGCTACTGAGTGGATTCATGTGAAGCGCGCAGCGGCAGTGACTTTGGCACTCCTCCACTGACTCTGCTTGAAATCTGTGAGAAGATGGGCAGGGGGCCAGTTGGGGGTCAGCGCCAGGTTTCAGACAGGCTTCGGTGTCAACTGTCCTGGCCGTGCTGTTTCCCCCGTTCCTATTCCGTTTCCCCCTCTTCTCTCCTTGTTCTTTCTGTCAGACCTGGCACAACGCAAAAGCAGCCTACAGCCGTCACTGATCTGAAAACCGTACAGACGTGGGGGAGGGGGAGGTTTGCAGGAGGTTGATGATCACAGGTACAACATGTGACTTGCAGATGGATCGTTTCCGCTAACAGAGAACATCACAACGAACACGCACAGGCGGGTTGGTGGCGTGTTTAGACTGGCTGGGAGTTTTCAAATCTAACGTAACCCTCATTTCCATTCATGGTCTTCAAGCAAGTTGTTTGAAGGTGGTCTCTGCACTCCAGATCGCACCTTCCCTTCGGGGGATGGTTCTTGTATTTTATTCGTACTACAAGCACGTCCTGATCCACCATAGTAACCAAGAGGAGTCTCAGCTCAGTCAAGAAGAGGCAGATACAGGCCTTTCCCACCACTGTGCATCTCAAGGCAAGTAAAACAGAAAGAACAAACACTCAAGATTCACGAGGGCTCATATCTCATCATTTCCCCCGCAGAGAAAAACAACTGGTGTTTACCTAGTGTACTTTTTTTAACGACGTAGTGCACACATCCCCTCATCTCTTGCACGTATCACTTGAAATTGCCTATCTTCACTCTATCTTCTCAGCCACGACTAGCACCTCTCCATTCAGTGTGTTTTTTTTCCTTTCCTTAATGATCTGTCGCACTCACGTCCCCTTATTCTCCTGGTCTGGACTGAACTTGTAAAAGAATCAAGCTGTCTCCCCCCCACTCTTGTAGGTGTATCCCCTCTGTTGGTTGCATTGGTGTACCTACCACCTTTATTCTCCTCATTGGACCCCTCTTTTGGGTTGGTTTGGACCACTAGACGAATAAGCATGTTACAACCAGAAGGAAGTATATCACCTCACCTTGCTGTAAAAAAAACTCACCAATGCCATCATAGGCTCCCTTCTATTAAATAGTTTGTACTCATAACCCACTGAAAACTGTTAATGCAAGTCTCTTAATACCTTTCGTACGTTCGAGATGCATGTCTCTCCCTACAACCGAAACAATACAATCGACATCTAAATGATGTTACAGTCTTCCTTGAGGCTCGTCCAGGAATCGTTACCGTGTCTTGGACGTACGTCAATCGTTGGTGGACTGCTTTCAAAAAACAAAACACCCAAATTCAAACGTGCAGAGTCGAAACAGGCATACCTCTTCTTTGGAATGTCAGCTGCACACTGTTTCGTTGTCCACAACACTCATTTACCCAACGAGGAGACTTTACCTTCCTACAAGGTTTTTTACGAGAAGCAGATCCTTACCAGTTTATAATTGCCATTGTAGTTCGGAACATTACACATACTTCTCATATGAACCAGCTCTCGTAAGAAACGACGATGGATCAATCAGAACGGAAGGTCCTAGTAAAGCTGTGCTTACTAATCTAGGCTGCTGTATGGTAAAAAATCACACGCGTGTCATACCCCGACCTAGTATGGCCATCACACTCAGATGTGGGAGTCATGGACAATAGGTGCCAGGATTAATTACTTACATAAATCTCACCATTCTACACGTTGCTCTCTAATTACATCACTCCTCTCACTTCTTAATTAACTAACCTCTAATCTGGTGGGGACTGTAAATTAAATGCTTCTATGTATTTTTTTTGCAGTTTCAGGGAAATATTTTGCTTTTAATTAAGGTCTCCCCGATAATGCTTAAAACAGAGGTCCTGGTTGTTTGATGTTCTGTCGCTCTGGTACGAAAGGTGGGTCTACATTGATCGCCATCGAGAGAGCGTAAGCATAAGCAGAGGAGCCAGCATCAGAACAAAGAGATTCATTAAGCGCAAGGCGGCTAAACAAGACTCAACACACCTACATACATACACACTCTCTCTACACGAGCCTCCCATTCAAAGCACACACATCAGTAAAGGTACCCGGTACCGACGCTGGCAGGAGAAATGTAAATCATAACTACTCCAACGACACTAACTAATGAACGCGGTGATAATTACTCACCCACCCCACCCCCCCCCACTCCCACCAGCGGGCGATACAGCACTCCTCGTCACTTATCACAGGTTCATCTCCTACATCTGAACACTAGTAACAAAATCCCGTCACCCTTGGCTCTCCTTCTAGATTCTAGATCGGAACAACGCAACACTACACCCTAACACACCCAGTCAACCCCATTCTTCCTTCTACAAAAATCACAAAACCGTACTCTTTAAAAAAAAAAAACAAAAAAATCACTAAAACGCTGTAACTCCACTCACATTCACCCCAAGGCGTGTACAGGCAAACACACAACACAACCCTTCACCACAACTTTCTTGTTGTTAAAACCATTCCCGCCACCCGCGTGATTTCCCCTGTTGATGTCTGCGGTCTGCGGCCCGCCTCTGAACTCTGAAAGCCCGGCGAGACTCCAACCTCTCTGTCCCGGAATGGCGGCATTGAGCCTTTTCCCCCTCCGTGTACAAACACGCAGCACAAACGTACAGGGCGAAAAAAGGTAAAACGGCTCTCTCTCAGGGGAGGGGCGCGAGAGGTGAGAAAAAGGTGAGACAAAAAGGAGGGAAAAAAAGGAAGGAGGAAAAAAGGGGACGAAGGGAAAAGAGGAACGAATACAGGGCAGCGGGGGGACGATAGAGGGACAGGCGAGAGAGGAGAAAGGAGAGGAAGGAGAAAACGACGAAGGGGGGGCGGGGGAAAACCAGAGGGGGGGGAAAGGGGAGGGGCGAAGAAGGGGGGGGGTGGCAGCTGTACGGACAAAAAAAGCCTACACAAAAAAGTAACATACAACCACACTCCTCCTAACCCTCACACACACCACAAACACAAAAAAAAAAAAAGAAAGGACAACCAAACAAAAAGGCGGCGGCAAAAAGGCGCGGAAAAAGAAAATCAACATCGATAACTCACGAGGAGGGAATGGGAAGGTGAAGGGTGGAGGGGGGGGGAGGAGAAGAAAATAATGGGAGCGAGAAAGGAAAGGAAGAAGGAGAGGAAGGAAAGAGAGGAAAGGTACACGAAGAAAAAAAAGGAAAAAAAGGCAAAAGGGCCAACAAAGAGCAAAGCACAAAAAAAAAAAGAAAAAAAAAAACAAACGAGCGGAAGACACAGGAAGAAAAGCGGGAAAAAACACGTAAGACTCAGAAACAAATCAAAAACAGGGTCTCAAGGGCGGTGCAACGAAAGAAGAAAGGGGGGGGGACACTCACCGCGGGTGGGGGGGGAAAGCAGACGAGAGAAGGGGGGAGGAAAGGAGAGAAAGAAAAAAAAAAAGGACAAGAGAGAAAAGGGAAAGGGGGAAAAAAAAAAAAAAAGAAAGCAGATGGAAAAGGAGGAAGGGAAAGGGAAACCACAAGGGGAAAGGCAGAAAAAGGGGAGCACGAAAAAGGTAAACGGAGGGTAGAGGAAAAAACAAAGTAACGAAATGAAGCAAAAAAAAAGAGGACGGGACAATCTCGAATAAGGAGGAGCCTCGACTAGTGACGCGAGGAGGATAGAGAAAAAAAGATAGGGAAAAGTCGACGGGATAAGAAACCGAGAAATCAACCTGGGGTGCACCGGAAAAAGGGAAGACGTAGGGGAGAAGAAGAGAGGCGCAGAAAGAATGGTAGGAGAAAAAAAGGGAGAGAGAAAAAAAAAAAGAAGAGCCGGTGAGAAAAAAAAGAAGGGGGAGGGGAGAGAGGTGAAAAAAACACACAAAGAGCGAGCAAGAGGGAAAAAAAGAAACCATATACAAAGAAAATGGAAAAACCCAAGTGGCGAAACACGAGCTAAACTCTCAAACGACGTAAAAAAAAGGAAAGAAAAAGAAAGACGAAAGGTACACGGCAAAAGAGTCACAAGCGGTACACCTCCCGGAATTCCACAAACACACACTCTCTAAAAACACAAGCACACTCAACAAGAAGGGATCAAAAAAAAGAGGGGAAAAGGGAACATCTAGTAAAACGTCTCCTCAGCTCCACAACAAAACACACAAAAAAGCCACCAAAGGATACAGTGCCGGATACCACTCTCCGCTAGACACTCTGGTGAGCTCACTCACATAATAAGGGGGAAAACAACCACATCCCCACCTATAGAAAAAATCAAATAACTAACAGCAAAGACCTCTAAAGCCTGAAACGAGGAATATCGTCAAAAAAACAAGAGATTCATCAAAAAACTCGTTCTCCCTTCAGCAACCACTACAAAACCACCACCATACAACAACAACTACTCATCCTAACAAAACACATCACCGCCCACACACACCACAGCCACACCTCGTACGCACATAGGTCTACCACCTTTGTCCCCTACTCTCCATTCGAACTCCGCCTCCTTTCTCCTCACAACTCTAACCCTCCCCACTCTCCACCTCATCACACCCCCCCCCCCACATACACACATCTACTCCTTCTCTAACACTCAACTCCCTTCTCCCTCGACACAACGCCACCCATCCATCAACCACTCCCTCGTCCAATCTCTGAACAATCTCACAGAAGCCACCCCATCCCCAACTGCTCTCCACCCTTCAACCTCTCACTTCTCCTCTCCGCTCCACCCACCGGGCCTCTTTCACTCCTCTCTTCGGCACCCTCTCCTCACACCACCCCTACCCCACACCACCCACCCCACCCCGTAACAAGCCCCCCCCCCACACACGCGACAACCAACCCCCCCACCTCACCACTCAAGCTTACCATCACCCCCGGCACAACTCCAATTAACACTCCACACACACACACAATTTTGTTTTTAACACGTAACTATCGAGAAGTAAATAGGTAGTACTACTACTTAATACTTAACTTAATACGATTAACTAATGAGACTCAAGATGAACTAACGAGTAGTTAAGCACATTTAGAGGACACGGTAGTTCATTATTAGAATTTGATAATACTAATAAAATATCCTCATTGAGAACTACTTGTGACACTATGAACCAATTAATAAACATAAACCAACACCCGATTATTACTAATCACAACATTAATGTCTTAAAATTGAACAATGTGTGTTCTTTGTGGAAACTGATTTATGAATATGATATCCCCCAAATAAGTCAGCTATAGGTTGAAATTGTGACTACTACTCTTGCCAAATGATGGATGTTCAAACTTAAACATAGAATAATAATAAAAAGGAAAATTCACTTAAAAATGTTAATAATTAAGAAGTGATGCTGACAAGCTCATGACTGAATTAGTTCACAATTAAGATCTCTGCTTCGTGTCAGTGCAGTATCAGTGTGTCCCGCTCCAGAAGACCTGCTGGTGAAATATCACTATGTAAAATATGTTAAATAACTTATTAAATTACTTAGTAATTACTGAGGGGTTAAGGTGTTTTTCACTTTAAAATAATGGTCCAGATCACTAGTAGTTCCTTAGTAGCACTTTAGCTTTCAAGTGAAAAATCATCCGCCTCTGAGTAATTACTCAAGCGTTACTCTGTCAGCCTGCAGGAGCTACTCGTGCTCTGGAGCATCAGTCTAAAATGTCACTCTTATTTTCACACATTTGTGATTTACAGAGACGCAACTAATGTTGGATTGACAATATTCATATCTGTAAAACACGCATAACAGCATAAAGCTAGAAAGAAGTTTCATTTATAAGTTAAATATCAAATTAATCGTGCTTTAGTTTTCAAGAATAACAGTTAAAACGTGATTTACCACATTCAGTCCTTTATTATCGCATTTGCTTTCCGTCGATCAGAGTCTGGTTTGTCCTTCAACACTGTCGAATTATTTCAGCTTTAAATCGCGCAATATAAACGAGCAGATGCTTCTCCGCGGGCTACTTCAGTCTGATGCTCTTGCTGAAATCCGACGTTTATACGTTTCATCTTTTCTTCCGTTAAAATCCATCTGTCCATGAAAGGCATCATATGAGCTTCTGAAGAGACTGAGAGAGAGAGAGAGAGAGAGAGAGAGAGAGAGAGGAGAGAGAGATCCCTCCCCTCAGTGTGTGTGTGTGTGTGTGTGTGTGTGGCTCAGAATCGCGTGCGAAGAGTCTGGCGTGTCATTCTGTGGAATCCGCAACCTGAAACACAGTATATAACAGCAAACACACACACACACACACAAACTCACACACACTCGAGTCTCTGCTGCAGCTCATTCTGCGCTCCATCATCACACAGCAGGTACTTTCATATCGATTTATTGATGATTACAGATGCTTGCTTTGACTGTAAACAGCACCAGAGTCGTTTTGGAATGAATCAATCATATCCATTCTACGCGTATTTAAACTAGTGTAATGGAATCAGTGTGATTAATGATAGATATCTAGCTGAATGCATTGAATTATTGTTAGGAGCCTGTTGCATGTGTTTCAGCGCATCTGTTGGGGAAGATGATTCCTCCTGGAGACTGTCTGTACGCTGGGAGGAAGAGGAGGAAACCCGTCCAGAAGCAGTTAAGACTGGTTCTCTTACATTCACTAACAGCTCTGTGTTTCAGATCATCAGCAGTGTTTAGCAGAAGCTTGTTTTCCTAAATCAGAACATCCTGAAACACTTCCCTTAACAATATCGACAGTAATAATAATAATGATAATCATTTTTTTATGGTTTAAAACAACAACTACCACAATACTACTAATACAACTACTACTAATAATTTTTCTTTGGTTTAAAACAATGCCGTAATGAAAACATTAAACGCTTATGTGACACTAACGATGAACATAAGAGAAAGTGAGTCAAACTGTTTGAGTTTGAAATTATTGCAAAAGAGATCAAATCAATATTGAGACCAGAACGCAGCAAAGAAACATTGATAAAACCTCAGAAGATTTTAATCACACGGTAAAGTCATAGCCGTCCCGAGATGAGGCTTTATTTGATGTTGAATATATTCATAGCTGCTTTTGAAGAGTTCAGGGATCGCTCGAGTCGTGAGCTAAAGCTGGAGCTGGTGAAGCTGATTGAGTGCTGTTATGTGAATGAGAGTCAGACGCACCTGCTGCCGTTGGCTAGTTTCTTCATCTCAGATAAAGTGACCGGTCCTCGGGGTCAAGCGTCAGTGCGGTGTGAGAAATTCATGCATTAATTTATTTATTTGGCCTCGTGAACCGAGTGGAATAATGTGTTCAGTGTGCAGCGAGATGAAGAACATCACTGAATACTTGACTGAATATCACCTTTAACCCTCACCGACTCAAGCCGGGCAGTTATTGATTAGTATACATTTGTTTTTAGAAGCCACTGGTTGTAAATATCATAATTTTGGGGCAGAATAAGAATTTGTCTCAGGCCTTGTGAATTTTATAGTCTCAAATTTTTATTAAATGACCATTCTTTATCTGTTATCATTCATAATATTATCACACATAATATTGTTATTTGTGTCACTGAACATTATGAGAAATATATTACAGCTCAAAGATGTGTATTTCTAGTGTTGTCATTGGCTGAGTCTGTGCTGTGTGAAATGTAAAGAGTACATGTTGTTGCTCTGTGCTTCTGAATGTGGTTTAATCCAGAGTAAAGGGTGTTTTCTGTGAATGCGTCAGGCGTGTTGTAGTCTGGCTGCCGTTGATCTCTGAGGCTTGAGCTCAGTTGATTCTGGCTCGTTGTTGCTTCATAACACTGTTGTTTTGTCCAGCAGAAAACCAGCGGCAGTGACGGAGAAATCGAACCCGTCGAAGCGGCACCGCGACCGTCTGAACTCTGAGCTGGAGCGACTGGCCAGCCTGCTGCCCTTCTCCCCCGAGATCATCTCCAAACTGGACAAACTGTCTGTCCTGCGCCTGAGCGTCAGCTATCTGCGGGTCAAGAGCTTCTTCAGCGGTGAGTGTGTGTGTGAGAGTGTGAGAGTAAGAGAGAGTGAGAGTGAGTGAGTGAGTGAGTGAGTGAGTGTGTGAGTGTGTGTGAGTGAGTGAGTGAGTGTGTGTGTGTGTGTGTGTGAGTGGTTTTGAGTGTGTTTGTGTGTGTTGTGATATGGGATAGTAATAGAATGAGAGTGAGTGAGTGTGTTAGTGTGTGTGAGTGAGGAGTGAGTGAGTGTGTGTGTGTGTGTGTGTGTGTGTGTGTGAGTGTGTGTGTGTGTGTGTGGTGTGTGTGTGAGTGTGAGAGTAAGAGAGAGTGAGAGTGAGTGAGTGAGTGAGTGAGTGATGTGTGAAGTTTGTCGTGAGTGAGTGATGTGCGTGTATTGCGTGTGATTAAGAGAGTGTGTGTGTGTGTGGTGTGTTTGTGTGTGTGTGTGTGAGAAAGAGAGTGGTAAGTGAGGAGTGTGTTCGTTTTTGACGTGAGGTATCTTGCGTGTAGTGTGTTTGGGGTGTGTATTGCGTGTGTTAGTGTGGGTGTTGTGTGTTTGTCTGAGAGTGTGTGGTGTGGTGAGTGTGCGTGAGTGGGGTGAGAGTGTTGAGCGTGATTGTAGTGTGTTGTGAGTGCGAGAGAGTGTTGTGTTGTTTGTGTGTTTTGGAGAGTGGGAAGAGTAAGAGATATTGAGAGTTGATTGAGTGAGTGGAGTTTGTGAGTTGAGAGTGACGAGTGAGTGAGAGTGAGAAGTGTGTGTGTGAGTGTGAGTGAGAGTGTGTGTGTGTGTGTGTGTGTGTGTGTGTGTAGGTGAGTGAGTTCGTGTGTGAGTGAGTGAGATTGATAGTAAGATGAGTGTGTGTGTCGAGAGTGTGTGTGTGTGTGTGAGTGTGAGTGATTGTGTGTGTGTGTGTGTGTTTGTGTGATTGTGTGTGTGTGTGTGTGTCAGAGAGTGTGTGTGTGTGTGTGTGTGGTGTGAGATGTGTGTGTGTGTGGTGTGTGTTTGTGTGTGTTTGTGTGTGGGTGGGTGTGATTGATGAATGTGGAGTGATCAGTGAGAGAGTGAGTGTCTGTTTTAAGTGTGAGTGAGAGAGTGTGTGTGTGTGTGTGTGTGTGTGTGTGTGTGTGTGTGTGTGAGTGTGTGTGAGTGATTGTGTGTGTGAGAGAGTGAGTGTATGTGTGAGTGTGAGTGAGAGAGTGTGTGTGTGTGTGTGTGTGTGAGTGAGAGAGTGTGTGTGAGAGAGAGTGTGTTTGTGTTTGTGTGTGTGAGTTTGTGTGAGAGAGTGTGTGTGTGTGTGTGCGCGCTTTGTGTGTGTGTGTGTTTTTTTGCACTGATCTTCAGGAGACTTTATATCAGACCGCACAGCAAATGTCTTTATGAGTGTTCAGCTCACATTTGACAAAAACATCATGTTCTTTTTTACAAGTCTTGAACAGCATTGTGGGATATGCCTTTGCTCTGAAACTGGAATACATATGTTGAGTAATTGTCCAATATTCTAAAATACTTCAGATCTTTGTTTTTTTTGCTGTTGGTTTATCAGTGATCTGTTTAGTGTATAAATGGCTGAAGTGTTTGATGGTGGTCAGAGATGATCTCTGGATGGATTGATGTGGATCATATGTGATTGTAAATGCCGTGTGCTGGTTAATACACACACGAACACACACACACACACACACACACACACACACTGTCGTCTGAGTTTGGGTTTGTGGGTTTGAGCTCCTGGATGTGTGTGTCGGTCTGTGATGTTCAGAGTGAATGAAACTCTGTTGTTTGTGCAGTGCTTACATAGCTGTCAAGACAAGTTTATAGACATATTCTTTTAAATTAAATAAATCATCACTTCAATTAAACATTAAATCATCAAATGCATGAATTTAAAAAAATGAGCTTGCTTAACTAAATAAAAAATTATGCTTTATTTATTAATTTTTTCAGCATGCTCATTGATATGCACACGTCTCATGTTGAAGTGTTTTTCCCATTACCACTAGAGGGCGTGAGAGGTGAGACGCAGGGCATGCTGGGATGTTGAGCCTGTAAACATCTGTAAGGAGCCGCTTCTGTGTCTGTGTGACATTTAATACCTGATGTAGAATTTAGTGCAAGAAATAATGACTGATTTGGAAAACCCTGGGTCATAGTTCAGAAATATTGATGCTCAAATAGAAATGAAAGAAATGGAAGTGATTACATGTGACATGCATTATTATATGGGGTGGGAGGTGATTAGGAAACAGCAGTAGTGATGAGAGATCATATAGAGACATTGATCACTGATTCGAGATCTGAGCGCCGTGAACTTATGACCGCTGTTACGAAACAAGCAGAATGTGACTGTAAGAGACACGACTGCAGCGGAAGCTCGTTTAACACACGCTCAGTGAGTTATTTATGGAAAACTCTTACATTTATGCATTTAGCGGGCACTTTTATCCAAAGTGACTTACAATGCAGTTCACTGGAAACTGAAGCACGATCTAGTGTGTGAGGTGCAGGAATGCTAACCGTTACTGAAAACAGTTTTAATATTGGTTATATAAAAAATATATAATAATTTATTTATTTGTGTATTTATGTATTAAAGTGTGAAAGCACTTGGGAGGGCCACATGGAATTAAAAATATCTCAGTTTAAGTTGAAAAACATCTGGTAATTTTAAGGACCAAATTTTTTTGTCATTTGAATAAAATCAGTATATATAAATAAATGAGTAATATTTTGTTTTATTTGAAGTTTGACAAGACAGGATATTGCAACATATTGCTATATACAAAAAAGGCATCTGTTGGACACTTGCAGAATAACTCAATCAGGGTTGCACTGCAAAAAATGATTCTCTTAGTATTTTTGTCTAGTTTTCTAGGATAAATGTCTAAACATTCTTGATTCAAGATGCATTTACTTGACAAGTAAAATGACTTAAGATATTAAGGCTTGTTTTTTGAAAAAATGATCAACATTTTGTAAAACAAGTAAAAATATCTACCAATTGAGTTAGAAAAATAATCTTGTTTAGCCTTTGAATTAAGATTATTTTTCTTGCCCCATTGGCAGATATTTTTGCTTGTTTCAAGCAAAAACTAACATAATTGTATTCATTTTTTCAGAAAATAAGACAATAACTTTTTGCAAAAATGTATCTTGATTCAAGAATTCTTAGTGTTTTGTCTTGTTTTCTAGCATAAATATCCAAGTAAGAAAATCATCTTTTGCAGTGTGATCATGTGAGTTCTGTCACTGCAAACACTTAGATAACGATGCTTCTGGAAAAGATTAACTTAACTTTAACTTTCACTGAACTTAGAATGCCTCAGGGAACTCAGACATATTTAATATCATGTTTAAGGCTTCACAAATGATATCTGTAAATCTTTAATGCGTTCACTTGTAGTGTGTGGAAAATGAAACTGGCATGAACTCAAATCCTTCTCGTCGCCTTGTTGTATCGATTGGCCTCATAGACTACGCAGTCTGTCTGGTCTTTCTGACTGGTCTGTCTGTCTGTCTGTCTTCTTAACTGTCTCGTCTCTGTCCTGTCTGGTCTGATGCTGTCTGTCTGACTGTCGTCTGTCCTGACTGTCTCTCTTCTGTCTTTCTGACTGTCTCGCGGTCTGTCTGAACTGGTCTCTCCTGTCTGTCCGGTCTGACTGTCTGTCTGTCTGACTGTCTGTCTGTCTGTCTGACTGTCTCTCTGTCTGTCTGACTGTCTCTCTGTCTGTCTGACTGTCTGTCTGTCTGTCTGTCTGACTGTCTGACTGTCTGTTGACTGTCTCTCTGTCTGACTGTCGGTCCTGCCGACTGTCTGTCTGTCTGTGTCTGTCTGTCTGACTGTCTGACTGTCGGTCTGACTGTCTGTCGCTGTCTGTCCTGTCTGGCTGTCGAACTGTCTGACTGTCTCTCGTGTTCTGTCTGACTGTCTCTCTTCCTTTCTGACTGTCTGCTGTCTGTCTGTCTGTCTGTCTGTCTGACTGTCTGTCTGACTGTCTGTCTGACTGTCTCTCTGTCTGTCTGTCTGACTGTCTCTCTGTCTGTCTGACTGTCTCTGTCTGTCTGTCGACTGTTCCTGTCTGTCGACTGTCTGTCTGTCTGTCTGTCTGTCTTTTGTCTGTCTTTTGTCTTTCTGTCTGTCTGTCTGTCTGACTGTCTCTCTGACTGTCTGTCTGACTGTCTCCTCTGTCTGTCTGATTGTCCTCTGTCTGTCTGACTGTCTGTCTGTCTGTCTGCCATCTGACTGACTGTCTGTCTGTCTGCCATCTGACTGACTGTCTGTCTGTCTGCCATCTGACTGTCTGTCTGTCTGTCTGTCTCTCTGTCTATCTCTCTGTCTGTCTGTCTGTCTGTCTCTCGTCTCCTCTCTGTCTGTCTGTCTGTCTCTCTGTCTGTCTGTCCCTGTCTGTCTCTCTCTGTCTGTCTGTCCGTCCGTCCATCCGTCTGTCTGTCTGTCTCTCTGTCTCTCTGTCTTTCTGTCTGTCTATCTATCATCTATCTGGTCTTTCTGTCTGACGGTCTCTTCCCTCTCTGTCTCCGCTGTCTGACTGTCTCTCGTCTTTCCGACTGTCTCTCTGACTGTTCTGTCTACTGTCTCCTCGTCTGTCTGTCGCTTGGTCTGTTGACTGTCCTCCTTCTGTCTTCTGACTGTCTCTCTGTCTGACGGTCTGGTCTGTCTGTCTGACTTTCTGTCTGACTGTCTCTCTGTCTGTCTGACTGTCTCTCTGTGTCTGACTGTCTCTCTGTCTGTCTGTCTCTCTGACTGTCTGTCTGTCTGACTGTCTGTCTGTCTGTCTGTCTGCTGTCTCTCGTGCTGTCCTCTCTGTGTGTCTGTCGTCTGTCTGTCCTGTCTGTACTTCTGTCTGTCTGTCCTGACGTGTCTCTCTGTCTTGTCTCTCTGTCTTTCTCGTCTGATCTGTCTTGTCCTCTCATCTGTCTGTCTGACTGTCTCTCTGCGAGTCACTTGTCGTCTGTCTGTGTCTCCTGTCTGTCTCTCTGTCTCTGTCTGTCTGTCTGTCTGTCTGCTGTCTGTCTGTCTGTCTTTCTAGCTGTCTCTCTTTCTGTCTCTCTGTCTGTATCTCTGTCTGTCTGTCTGACTGTCTCTCTGTCTGTCTGTCTGTCTGTCTGTCTGTCTGTCGACTGTCTCTCTGTCTGTTCCTTCTCTGTCTGCTGTCTGTTCTGACCTGACTGTCTTTCTGTCTGTCTGTCTGTCTGTCGGTCTTTCTGTCTGTCTGTCTGTCTGACTGTCTCTCTGTCTGTCTGTCGTCTGTCTGTCTTTCTGTCTGTCGGAGACAGTGTTTTATCCAGTCTTGTGATGGATCTCAGTGTCTTTTCTGGGTCTTTTTTCTGTCCATCATCTCACCCACAGACCTACTGCAGCACATTTCGTTTACTCTAACTGCGTTTGTCAGTCGCCTGTGTTTCATGGCAGACGCTCTTTGGCCTGAATTGAGAGAGTTTTTCAGGATGAACTCTGCCTGTAGTCCTGAGAGGAAACGGCTTGAGCAAGACGCGTCTAAACGCTGATCCTGCACGAACCAGGAGCTTGAAGAAGGAAGGAGATCAGATCAGCCACAGGAACCGGAGACGTCACTCGCACGTCAGCGCAGGCCTCTGTGTGTTTTGAAGAACACAGAGAGTGTTCAGATGTGTCAAATCTGTTGCGAGAACCCGCGAGCGCGTATCGTGTCCCACAGCGATTCCACAACAAACAAACACGTCAAATTACCATGGCAACTCAAAATAACCAACAATATCATTATATGGCATACGTATTATTATTTATTGTTGAATTACATTACAATAGTTTTTTTTCACAGTATTAAATTGTAAGGGGGTGAAAGCAATTCATCATTCAGACTCATCAGCTATAGGACTTAAAGGTGTCATGCCTTTGTTTTTTATTTTGTACTGTTTCTCTGAGGTCCACTTATAATGTTATTTACATCATAAAACATCATAATTTAGAAGTAATAAACTATTTTCAGTCCTGTTTTGACCCCCTCATCAGAACGCTCCTGTTTGAATAGGCTTGGCTGATTGTAGACTTGGAAGTAAACGCCCCCTGCTGTGATTGGCTAACAGTTGTGTGTGATTGACAGCCTACATTCCTTACAGATGGACACTGCTGTGATTTAGGTTAAAAGCGCATAAATAACTCCATACATATCAAACAATCTGTAAGAAGAGACGAAGCAATAGTGATCACGTAATAAACATAGATCCAATATGTCGTCAAAGTTCGTCTTTTCAACCGGGCTCCACTACAGTAGTTTTAAACCTAACCGATTGTGAATCCTGTGCAGTAAAAACACACACATCCGACCGTCCGATTGCCTGTCGGGAGAGACTTATCGCTTCTCGTTTCCCCTGTACACTGCACCACAAACGACGAAGCTGAAATTAGGCCAGACTCAAAAAAAGAGTTGCACGAGCAAAAATTGGGCTTAAAATCAGACGAAAATCGCACAGTGTATGCCTGGCTTAATGTA
>JADLZN010005644.1:22500-60000 GCA_018155175.1 Sinocyclocheilus anophthalmus
ATGTGAGAATATTCATTTGACTTTGAAATGATGCAGCGATTAATGTTGTTTTGAATGCATCATCACACTTTCTTATGTCACTCCCGGTCTCCTTCTCTCTAGTAGAAGACAAAACAAAGCCACTCACCACAGGATCACAGTCCATCTGTGAACAGAAAGAGTCAGAACATGCTGGAGATATTTGAGAGAAAATCTTGCACTGGAGTCATAAATCAAAGCGCTGCTGATGGGAAAATGGCAGAAAAGCTGTTGTGCTGTTGATGTGCAGCGGGGTCGAGTGTTGCGTGCCAAGCCACATTACAACACCCACAGATTCAGCTGCAATACACCGCTGGCCAAAAATCATGCTGTTTGGATTTTAATAAGCAAAAACCCACCACACAATCTTCTACCGGATTTCGTTTATTCGGACATTTGCTGAACGTTGTAGTCGGCAGAGCTGCTGCGCTGATCAAGCGCTTCAGGACGCGCAGACGGGGGAAATGAGCCGGCGTGCTCGTGAAGCTCAGGAAGCGTGGATTCAGAACGGTGCTGCCTAGCATCCATCTGGCGAACCTCCGCTCTCTACCCAACAAAACGGACGAACTTCTTCTGCTCTCCCGGACAAATAAGGATTTTTCACACTCTGCTGCTCTGTGTTTCACGGAAACCTGGCTCAATGACGCCATTCCGGACAGCGCGTTGAGTCTCCCGGGCTTTCAGCTGTTCAGAGCGGGCCGCGACGCAGAATCAACGGGGAAATCACGCGGTGGCGGGACATGTTTTTACATCAACAAAAGGTGGTGTACAGATGTTACAGCGTTAAAGAAGATGTGCTGTTCCGATCTAGAAGCGCTTTTCATTAACTGTAAGCCGTTCTATTCGCCGCGGGAGTTTTGCTCGTTCATTCTCGTCAATGTTTACATTCCTCCGCAAGCGCACGTGAGCTCAGCTTTACAGAAACTCGCTGATCAGATCACAGAGACAGAACAACAACACCCAGACTCTGTTTTAATCATTCTCGGGGACTTTAATAAAGCAAATCTTTCCCGTGAACTGCCAAAATACAGACAGCATGTTACATGTCCCACCAGAGAGAGTAATATACTGGACCATTGTTACTCCACAATAAAGGATGCATATCGATCGGTCCCCAGAGCAGCTGTAGGACTCTCTGACCACTGCCTGGTTCATCTTATACCGACCTACAGGCATAAACTTAAATCTGCTAAACCTGTAGTAAAGTCTGTAAAGAGGTGGACCAACGAAACAGAGCAGGCATTACAAGCCTGTTTCGACTGCACTGATTGGAGTGTTTTTGAAGCAGCCACCAACGATCTGGACGAGCTCACGGAATCTGTAACATCATTTATCAGTTTCTGTGAAGACATGCATCTCTACCAGGACTCATTTAACATTCAATAATGATAAGCCATGGTTTACAGCAAAACTTCGTCATCTTCGTCAGGCCAAAGAGGACGCCTACAAAAGGGGAGACAGAGTCTTGTACAATCAGGCCAGAAACACACTGAATAAGGAGATTAGAGTGGCCAAGAGGAACTACGCTAAAAACTAGAACACCAGTTTTCTGCGAATGAGCCTGCATCAGTGTGGAAAGGCCTGAAGGACATCACCAACTACAAGACACCATCCCCCAGCACTGAGGCCAATCAACAACTTGCTGAAGACCTGAATGAGTTTTACTGTAGATTTGAAACTCCCAGTCTAACACTCCACACCCGCTCTGAACATCTCTCCACACAACCATCAACACCTCCTGCAACCCCCCTCTCCCCCACTCCTACGTTTCAGATCAGTGAGGATGATGCGTGCCAGGTCTTCAGAAAGAACAAGAGAAGAAAAGCACCTGGCCCAGACAGTGTGACACCAGCCTGTCTGAAAACCTGCGCTGACCAACTGGCCCCCATCTTCTCACAGATCTTCAACAGATCACTGGAGCTGTGCAAAGTCCCTGCCTGCTTCAAACGCTCCACCATCATCCCCGTCCCAAAGAAACCCAAGATAACAGGACTTAATGACTACAGACCTGTGGCCCTAACGTCTGTGGTCATGAAGACATTTGAGAGGTTGGTGTTGGCTTATCTGAAGGACATTACAGGACCCCTTGCAGTTTGCCTACAGAGCAAACAGGTCCGTGGATGATGCAGTCAATATGGGACTGCACTTCATCCTACATCTGGACAAATCAGGGACTTATGTGAGGATCTTGTTTGTGGACTTCAGTTCGGCCTTCAACACTATCATTCCAACACTTCTCCAGACCAAACTAACCTAGCTCTCTGTCCCTAGCTCTATCTGTCAATGGATCACCAGCTTTCTGACAGATAGGCAACAGCTAGTGAGAACTGGTAAATTCACATCCAACAACCGCACCACCAGCACTGGCACCCCTCAGGGTTGCGTCCTCTCCCCACTGCTCTTCTCCCTCTACAACAAAGACTGCACGTCTAAAGACCCCTCTGTCAAACTCCTGATGTATGCAGATGACACTACAGTCATCGGCCTCATTCAGGACGGTGACGAGTCTGGTTACAGACAGGAGGTTAAAGAGCTGGCTGTCTGGTGTAGTCTCAACAACCTGGAGCTCAACACACTGAAAACAGTGGAGATGATCTTGGACTTTTTGAGAAACCCCTCTGCACTCCCCCCACGCACCATCATGGACAGCACGTAACGACAGTGGAGTCATTCAGGTTCCTGGGCACCACCATCTCTCAGGACCTGTAGTGGGACACTCACATTGACACTGTTAAAAACGCCCAGCAGAGGTTGTACTTCCTTCGCCAGCTGAGGAAATTCAACCTGCCACAGGAGCTGCTGAAACAGTTCTATTCAGCCGCCATCGAGTCTGTTCTGTGCACTTCAATAACTGTCTGGTTTGGTTCAGCTACAAAAATCAGACATCAGAAGACTACAGAAAACGGTTCGGACTGCTGAAAGGATTATTGGTGCCCCCCTGCATACCCTCCAAGAACTGTATACATCCAGAGTGAGGAAAGGGCTCAGAAAAATCACTCTGGATCCATCACATCCAAACCATCTCCTTTTTGAACTTTTGCCATCATTGGCGTTACAGAGCACCGAATACCAGGACAGCCAGGCACAAGAACAGTTTCTTTCCACAGGCAATCTACCTCATGAACAGTTAATGTTCTCCCATTGTGCAATTAAAGTACAGTATGTGCAATAACCTTATACTTATTTGAGTGAGTGAGTGATGTGACATGTGGCCAAGTATGGTTACTAAGTGCACACACACAGCAGTGAACACACACCCATTTATAAAGTGGGCAGCCATTTATGCTGCAGCGCCCGGGGAGAAGTTGGGGGTTTGGTGCCTTGCTCAAGGGCATCTCAGTCGTGGTACTGAAGGTGGGAGAGAGCGTTGTACATTCACTCCCCCCACCTACAATTCCTGCTGGTACGAGACTCGAACTCGCAACATTTGGGTTACGAGTTCGACTCTCTAACCATTAGGCCACGACTTCCCCGATTTATCACCCTAAACCCTAGTACATCCCTACAACTTATTTTATTTTATTCTATTCCTTTTCCATCTATAGCACACCTGTACATACAATTTATTCTTTTTTTTGTGGTTTATATTTATGCATGTGTATTTTATTCACATCTCATTTTTATTATCTGTTTGTTGTTGTTGTCTCCGTGTACTGGAAGCTTGTGACACTATAACAAATTCCTTGTATGTGCAAACATACTTGGCAATAAAGCTCTTTCTGATTCTGATTCTGAAGTGCAAAGCTAAAGTCAGTTCAGCAAAATATTAGAGTGTTTGACTTTTTTGTTTGTTCAAGCAGACAGCACCTGGCTGTATTTGACTCTCCTGAATTACATTTAAACAGAACAAAAGCCCCTGTTGAAAAACCAGCACATGATGGTTAGGTATGTTTTGAACCAGCTCAAACCAGCAGCCATGCTTCAAAACATACCAGCATACTGTTTTTTTTTTTTACGGGAAGCAACAGAGAATCACCAATGAGAAATAAACACGATGCAGACCTCAGCTTTCCTGCTGGACGCTGGTGTGAATCGAAACACATTTGAGCTGAATTGAAGTGTGCCTCGATCCAGACCTGACCGCTAGCAGCCCACTGCATGCTGTTTATTCACTCAGGAACCATAACTAACTCCTGGTGTGGCAGTGATAATGCTCTGTGGTGTTTGTGGATGACTAGAGTACACGCCTGTAATGAGCTCTGTGTGCACTCCAGTGTGTCCTCAACTTAAAGACTCAAGACAGCAAATACACGACTGTCACACGAGATAATGTGACTTTTCTGGGTCTGTGTGTGAACGCGATCTCAGCGTCTGAAGGGGTCTCCTGTGTGGTCAGGAGATAGCCATGTCTTCTCCACGAGTTTGTGCTGTGCTGCCTTACTTTGGACAAACGAGGTCTGGTTTTCAAGTTTCTCCGACACATGTTGGAATTAAAACGTCATACTTCTAGGAAGATCACCACATAAACACCACATGTGTGATATGTCCCTGATCGATGCATGGTGTGTTTTTACAGGGAGATGGAGATCCCGTGAGCTTGGGTTTGGTGACATTAACCATTAAATGAATATGCTGTGAACAGATGAATGGTGGCTGTGATGCAGTAATTAATCTAGCGTGGGTGGCTGGAATATCACTAATTTGCCGGGATCAAGTGATGTCACTGATCTGGATCAGTATGGCTAATTCATGATGGCTGTTTTTGGTGTTGGGTGACTTTGACCCACTGGACAGCATCCAAAACATATCCATTTCTCCTGTTAGCTATATATTAAACATATGCCTGGGTTGTAGGTATTTCAAAACAAATCTGAAAATGTTTTATTATTTTCCCAAACGTTAATAAGGGTTAGACAGCTGTTCGGTATCTTGAGCGCATTGCGTTATAGTGATCCTCGATAATCTGCGAGGACAGACGAGAATAACTCTTAAACTCAAGCTGCTGCCTTCTAGATTAGAGACTAAAATAACTAGTTCAGGATGACTTTATAAAGCCAGATATGAACGAAACCCAAGGAGATTTAGTCAGTTTTTAGTAGAGAGAGAGAGTAAACATGACAATAACATCAACACAAGTGTTCCAAACATGCAGTAGCTCTTCTAACACACAAACACATCTGGGTTCATATGATTTGTGTTTCAACACTGAATAGATTCATTGTTTTTCTGGCAGTGTCTCTCCGCTGGATGAGAACTAATCCAGTAGGTTAGTGAATGACAGAAGCTGGAAAAGCAAATGTAAGCAGAAATATGCCAACATGTTAATTCCTTTATTTAATCTTTTACTTGATTAAACGTTTGTTTTCTGCTAGAAATGTGAGGATTATTAATGTGACTCTCAATATTGACATTCTAGACAGAGACAGTTTAAGTGCCCCAAGCAGAGGACGAGAACAGTGCGAATTAATAATGTCTCGTTACCAGCAGCACATACTGAGAGAGGAGCTGTGGACACAATAGCTCATATAATGAACTGTTAGGCTCCATAACATCAGAGCTTAACCTTCTGCGGCGAGCATTCATGGCCTGCCAGCAGTCATCAATATTTAACAGCTGTTGTTCTTCTGAAAGTCTTTATAGGCTAATGTGGCTTCCTCAGTTTGCACGCAAGGGCTTGGACTCACGCCAGCCGTCTGTCAGAGACACTGCAGATTGACGGAGGACTGGATCGCGTGCCAGCAGCAGCTCGCTCAGCCAGCGCCCCTCTCTCTCTCTCTGTGTGTGTGTGTGTGTGTGTGCTGGTTGGTTGGATGGGGTTAGTGGGCGGGGCTCGGGGTGTGTCTGACTGAATTCACTCACAGCAGCTGCTGTTCACTTGAGCTCAGCCACCAAACCATTCAGCACAGACCATCACAAATAATCCCAAAGAACTGTGAACCAGTTTAGACTCACTGAAGGCTCACAAACACATGAAGTGTCCGCTCTTAATCGATTCAATCCTGTCAAAGTACTGTGAGTTTGGAAGAGGGACAGTTTAGCCTCCTGCTTCATGCGTGTGATGTTTCAGCTCGGGATAAATGAAGATCAGTGTGTTTCTGGAGCTGAACATGACACTTTTGATCAGTTATGCTGTGATATTTACACAAGTTTGCATTGATTACAGTGATTTCAGTTCATCAACAACATGAAGATGCTTTTATTATGAGCAGCACATGAAAAACACATTAGACAATGGCAGAGATTGTGGATTTTTCAAACACAATGAGCTTTTCTCTTATGTTACGATTTGAATAATGTTGTTGAAAAAGAGGAAGAGAATAGAGCTGAAGTCCACTGTTCACACAATAGAAAATTCATGCCAGTCTCGTCTAAGAAGTCAGATGTAATGTGAATGAATGTATGAAGTATTTAACTCTATTCTTTCCTGTTTCTGCAGCTGCTCAGGAAAACCCTCGTGAGAAACACGTGAACGGGAAAGAGTGCGACACGACAGCCAGCGGTGTCCCTGAGAGCCAGCTGCTGCTAGAGGTGTGTGTGTGTGTGTGTGTGTGAGAGAGAGAGTGTGTGTGTGTGTGTGTGTGTGAGAGAGCGGGTGTGTGAGTGAGTGTGTGAGAGAGAGAGAGAGTGTGTGTGTGTGTGTGTGTGTGACAGAGGGAGAATGTGTGTGTGTGTGTGTGTGTGTGTGTGTGCGTACACATGTGCACCGATGACAACAGTAACTGTGTCATTGATTCTGTTGAATTAGAACAGTTGGTTATAACTAGTAGGTTGAGTGACTAGTTTTGAACAGTTCACACAAACCAGACGGCAGCATCTTAACAGCAGACAAGCGCGAGGCAGCGCTGAGCTCCAGAGACTCGCGCTGAGCAGCACAATGTGTTGCGTGACTTGAGGAATCACAGACTGATCCCAGAGGAGTTATATTCCAGATTCTCCTTCTCTCTGCTTCCGTGGAAATTCTCTGAATGGGTTTCTTTCATGACCTTTTTGATGTGCCTTTGAAGTCTGTGTGACAATGTGAGAAAGGAGGAAAAGCCATCAGGATGTCAAAAGAGAGAGAAAAAGAGAGTTTTCACGATCCGATCAAAGTCTCTTGTTACATTCAGATCAGCTCCGAGCAGCAGGTGCTGCTTTCCATGAAGATCATGAAGCACAAATACAGCCCACAGTAAATACAACCACAAAACTGTTTAACAAAACCATCATACTAGCAGGAGTTTGATTTCTTCAGATCAGAAATAACCTTTACACACTGACTGAGTGAATGAATGCACAGACACGTCTATATTACAGCCCTAACCGCACAGGTCAGACAGTGATGAGTGTTTATTGTGTTCAGTCTTTAGCAGGTTTTGCGCTGGTCGTCAGCAGTGATGGGATGGTCTTCTACGCCTCCTCCACCATAGTCGACTATTTGGGCTTCCACCAGGTGAACAGAACATCTCACACCTGACACACACACACACACACACACTCACACACACACACACAATGAGTGTCAAGTCCTTGTGTGTGTGAGTGAGTGTGCGCGTTTTGTGAAAAATGAGGACATAAATGTGTATAATGACAAAGGTATGACAGGTATTACAAGGAGAAGGTGACTTTTCAGGACATTACCCCATGTCCCCACTTTTCAAAACGCATATAAATCACACAGAATGGAGTGTATTGAAAATCTGAAATAGCACAAAGTCTCCTGTGAGGGGTAGGTTTAGGGGTAGGGTTGGTGTAGGGCAATAGAATATACGGTCTGTACAGTATAAAAACCATTACGCCTATGGAGAGTCCCCACTTTTCACAAAAACAAACCTGTGTGTGTGTGTGTGAGTGTGTGTGAGTGCACGTGAGAGTGACTGCATGTGAGTGAGTGTGTGTGAGTGAGTGACTGTGAGTGTGTGTGTGTGTGTAAAACCATTGTCCTTTTTGCGTGGAATCTGTAGCTTTATTGTGGTCAGACTGCTCAGATTCCTGCATGTCTGTCTAAAGCCGCAGGTCATTATGAGTTAAACGTCGCGTGACACTGAAGCTCAGCAGATCCCAGCCCTCCCAAAATAAGCCTGCATGTGTAATTCTTCCTCTGCTTTGCTTTTGTCAGAAATGACAGATTCTTTTTGTAATACTGAAGCTTGACCCGTATTTTCCATACGACAGGCACGCAAAGCTCTCTGAACATTTGCCTTGTAAAGCAGCAGTTCCGTATGACTGACCGCGTGAGATCCGCCTGCTAAAAGCAGAAAATAACCTGGTGCTTCAAAAGTCATTGTTCTTCAGAGGATAAATGACACAGAGACGCTTGCGCTGCCGTCTGAGAGAGTTACTGTAGCGGTGCTCCTCAAACTCACACAGATTTACCACAACAACCTGCGATTCAGACCACTTCACACACTCTCTCTCACACACACACAAAAACACACACACACACACACACACAACACACACTCACTCACTCACTCACAAGCACGCACAAGCTCACACACACACACACACACATGCACGCACGAACACACGCACGCACACATATGTGTGAGTGTGTGTGTGAGACCCTTGACCACAAAACTAGTCATAAGGGTCAATTTTTTTAATTTTTGATTTATACATCATCTGAAAGCTGAATAAATAAGCTTTCCATTGATGCATGGTTTGTTAGGAGAGGACAATATTTGAAAATCTGGAATCTGAGGGAGCAAAAAAATATAAATATTGAGAAAATCATCTTTAAAGTTGTTCAAATGAAGTTCTTAGCAATGCATATTACTAATCAAACATTAAGTTTTGATATATTTACGGTAGGAAGTTTACAAAATATCTTCATGGAACATGATCTTTACTTAATATCCTAATGATTTTTGGCATAAAAGAGAAATGTATAATTGTGACCCATACAATGTATTGTTGGTTATTGCTACAAATATAGCTGTGCTGCTTAAGACTGCTTTTGTGGTTTAATATCTGAATAAGTCCAATCTTCATATTATGATGGGAACGGAGTGAAATAAAAGGCAAATTGTCATTGTATAAATGGTAATAAAATATCGCACTCTGCATTATTTAGGCTTGTCGGGAGCGTTTGTGTCAGATTAGACAGCTTGATTTCCGGCCCGTCGGTGATGTGTGTGTGTGAACGGCTGTGTGAAGCCTGGATGATGACTGGGGTCCGAGCTTCATGACGTCTCTGCTTCTCTCCTCAGACGGATGTGATGCATCAGAACGTGTTCGACTACATTCACGTGGACGACCGGCAGGAGTTCAGACGGCAGCTGCACTGGGCCATGAACCCTTCGGCTCAAAGCGGCTCGGGTGCGACTTCAGCCGCATATAACACACACACTCCAGACTCACACTCGCTGTGTAACACTGGTGTCTGTTCTGTAGGTGAAGATCTCGTGGTCAGCAGTTTGTTTCAGTCTGAGACGGGCAACGTTCCTCCAGAGTTCTCCTGCTTCCTAAACCGCTGCTTTATCCTGCGCGTCCGCTGCTTACTGGACAGCACCTCCGGATTCCTGGTGAGGGTCTCCTTCAGCTTTCAGTGCACAGGCCACAGTCACAGATAAACAGAGGAGTGTGTGTGACGAGAGACCTGCGTGTGATCATCATTACCCTTTGACTGAAGAGCAACTCCTAACAGTGTTTGCCATGAGAATTTTCCGTAAATAAATCCCACAGAGAACACATTCCAGACCGGTTTCATGGTGTTGGCTGCTGTTTGAGTCACTAGAGCTGCATCTCTGGCTGTGCTTTGAGAAACACTGTGCTGCACGTAGTTCTGTCCTCTATCATCACTGCTGCTAGTAACCCACTGCATGCATTCTGGATTATGTAATCGATGCCAAAAATTAAGTACTTGTTATTAGATTTTGAAATACCCCTAATCAGACTACAATTACTTTTTTATTGATTACATGTTATTCTCATTCTGCATGCGGGTAAATGGGTATAATATTGTTTTAGTAGTGTTTTATTTTGATTGTTGTCATTTTGAAAAGATTTTTATGATTTAATTTATTAGCTTTTCGTTAAACTCACAAACCCCAGTTTGGGAAACCTTGATGTAAAATGATGTTTAATGCACTTCATGTTGTTACCAACACATGGAGTATATTGTCTTTCTATTTGTATTTTTATATCAATACAGTACAAGATTATCCTATTTAAATCAAAGCGATAATCGAGTTAGGTCACAAGCAATCTAAAAGTAATCAAAAAGTAGTCTGATTATATTACCTGAAATGTGTAACATAATGGATTACGTCACTAACTACAGTTTTCATGTAATTTGGAATCAGTAACAGACTACAATCTGTGATTAATCTACCTTCTCTGAAGATGTTACGGTATATAATCAATGTAGAACAGAGAGAAGACGCCTGATCTTGTCTGTGCTTCCAGGCGATGCAGTTTCAGGGAAGACTGAAGTTCCTTCAGGGTCAGAGGAAGAAGACGGCGTCCGGAGCGCTCCTGCGTCCTCAGCTGGCGCTGTTCTGTGTTGCTGTGCCTCTGCTCCTGCCCTCCATCACCGAGATGAAGATGAAGAGCGGCGTGATGAAGGGCAAACACAAGAACCCCGGCGTTCTCACCTCGTTAGATCACAAGTAAGAGCAGATTCTCTCCTGTCCTCCTCATGGGTTGCTGACTGCAGAAATGAGACAGATTTCTCTTTGTGTGTCTCGCAGTGACAGAGACGATGCTCTCAGACGTGCCTCGCTCCTGAGCAAAGACAGCGTCAAGTACAAGAGCGAAGGGCCCTATGGCCCCGATGAGCCTCTGAGCTTCTGCAAGACGAGCGTTCAGAAGTTCACAAACCTGGACTGCGGCGCCTGGCCCTCGAGAAGCTCCTCGGTCCTCGGCAAACACTACGCTAAACCGTATCGATCGGCCCTGGGATATTACAGCTCCAGAGCCGAGGCCTTCGTCCCCAAGCCCTACGGGAGCGACTGCGGCGCAGACAAGAGCGAGGGCTTCTGCTTTGACGGATACGACGCGGTGCTGGAGCCGGCGGTGAAGGTGGAGCAGGACTCGGACTCGGAGAACGGTTCGTGGACGCAGATGAAAGCGGAGCCTGGATTCGGAGAGCAGTACACCTGCCAGCGGCTGAAGGGAGCGCCGTACGCCGGACATTATTACAGCTCGACCCGAGCGCTCAAGTGTGTCCTGAACCGAGACACAGCGGCCGCCAGCGCACACAACACACACTGCACCGACGCCTACGCTGCTGACTACAAAGGGTACGTGCAGCACGACTATAAAGCGGGTAACGAGTTCAAAGGTCACGGCCTGCTTCACTGCATCAAGCAGGAGCCCGTGGACGCTCCGCTGTGGCACGATATGAGCGGCGCACACAAGATCAACCCCTACGTCTTCATGCAGTAGCTTCACTCTCGTTCTGTCTTTATTCATTTTGAAACTGGAAATTCATGCGGTGCGTTTCAAACCCACAATCATCCTGTTGTACACACACACACACACACACACTCACACACACACACACACTCTCTCTCACGGACACACACACGCACACTCTCACACACACACTCACACGCACACACACACACACACACACACTCTCTCTCACGGACACACACTCTCTCTCACGCACACACAACGCACACTCTCACACACACACTCTCACATGCACACTCTCACACACACACACAGACTCTCACGCACACACACACTCACTCACACACACACACTCTCAGGTTTGTTTTTGTGAATTGTGGGGACATTCCATAGGCGTAATGGTTTTATACTGTACAAACCATATATTCTATCACCCTACACCAACCCTAAACCTACCCCTTACAGAAAATTTTCTGCATTTTTACAATCGCGAAAAAATTCATCTTAAGCCATTTTTGCTTGTATCTTGAGTCAATACGAAGACAATAATTTCTTGCAGTGAGGTTTTTCTTTTCTCTCGGTGCAGCAGCGCTGTTGTGTTCAGCGTCTGGTTTAGATTGTGTTTGGTGCGCTTCCATTATATTTTCTGTGCACTTTTTATATAGTGAGGCTAATGTTTCTTTCTCAGTTTGTCCAACTAACATGGACAAGTAAAAATTACTAACATAAAAATGACAATAAAATAATATATATTTTTTAGATTATTTCATTTGTAACAGTAAAAGACAGATTAATTTGAAGGTTCGAGATTTGCTGAGAGTCTAGTACATCATTACAATCATTGGTTTACTTTGAGGAGTTTTGTTAAAGCATTTCATCTGCATGTTTATTAATTATTTAGAAGTATAAAAACTGAAGGATTTCATCTGTTTGTGTTCAGATATCAGCCGGATCAATGACAGAAATGTTCTTATATCTCATTAAATAGCCAAGAGGGGAAAAACCACACCTAAAAAAAGACTTATGTTGAAGCAGTCCAGTAATAAAACATATTGTTAATAATTAATAATGTTGAATATTTAGGCTCTCGCTTCAGCATTGATAAGAATGCCAAAGATTTCATGTGTTTAATAGAGCACGGCTAACTCTGACTTTATATAAAACTACTGTTTAAATGTAATAATAATAATGAAAATAATGCTGCGCTTGCACTGGAAGAAACTGCGAGGCTAATGTCCTCGTGACTGTTTGATCAGCTGTTTCTGGAAGGGTTATTTCTATCAATCATTTCTATTCATTGTTTAACGGCCTCTTGCACTATTTCAGGAAGGATTTTAATGCCTCTGGCACTCAATATGGGCAATAAATATGAACAGAAGATACAGTGATGTTTTACACAAGTTTGTACTGTAATCAAATGTGGGTCTTCCTGTTATATTTATTACTTTTATAAAAATAAAAATCTTGTATGACAAAAAGACCAGGCTTATGTGGTGTTGTAGTGTTTTATGAATAGCAATGGTTTCCAGCGTCACCTGCTCCTTCTGAACACTTTAATAAGACCGTGTTGTGTGCGAGTAATAACAGTGAACTTGTCAGACTTAAACAGATCTGCAGACTGCTTGTTCATTCAATAATTGCGCCCAGTATTTTGGAAAAACGTTTACCAGAACATTTTGTGACAAGATTTTTCAAGCTTATAATGTAGCGGAAAAAACCCAGAGAGACTAAACTAGTCACAGCAGAGATGATTTAATCCCGTTTAACGCTGATCTGAGAGAAAAAACTGCAGCTTCTCCTGATGAGGAATTATTCCAGATGCCCCGTCGGGCTCGACTCTTCACACACACATCTGCAAACGCCTCAGACGTGTCAATATTGCTCATAAAACGTTTGTTCACAGTCACGATAATCTCTGCATAGACACACATGCTCACGAAGCATCTACACCTCATTTACAAGTTCATCTGTTCTCTTTATCAGATGTAAAGTGTTGAACAATCAGATCAGATCAAACTGTGCCGTTCATCTGTGATCTGCTGTTGGGCGACATCTAGTGGTCAGCACAT
Organism: Sinocyclocheilus anophthalmus; assembly: GCA_018155175.1. Classification (NCBI taxonomy): domain Eukaryota; kingdom Metazoa; phylum Chordata; class Actinopteri; order Cypriniformes; family Cyprinidae; genus Sinocyclocheilus; species Sinocyclocheilus anophthalmus. Next base: position 35,865 of record JADLZN010005644.1, read on the forward strand.
CTGAATCCTCTCAACCAGACGATATCTGCATGATAAATATATCACTGAGACATGCAGAAACACTCTTCTGCATCTGTACGTGTGTTCAGCTGCCATAATGTGTACAGAGATGTTTTCTCACAAGCGTCTGTCAGTCGGTCTTCTTCAGCTGGGCCTCTGCGGGTCTGTAATGGGAGATTATTTGTCCCAGTATGAGAGAGTTTATGAGCAGAAACAGCAGCCCGGCGATCCAGATGAGAGCGAAAGTGTTCCAGCCCTCGAACTCCAGATAATACGCCGGCGACAGCCACAGCGCCTGCGAACACAACAGACAGCTGCCCAAACCACAGACTCACGCTGTTAGAAACACAAGACGAGGAATATTCATCTCACCTGTCCCACAAACCACAGCAGCAGCAGCCCGAGGCCTCGTCTCAAACCCAGTGTCAGTCGAGGCAACACCAGCGGCAGCAGACACAGATACCACAGAAAATACTGCAGAGAGAAGCACAGCAGCACACGGTCAGCAGAGGCTTCAGGAGCCGTCAGAAACAGCTGAGAGACGCGTGCGTGCGCACCTGTGAAGTGCAGACTTTGTTGAAGCTGACGAAGACGGCGGTGTGGATGAAGCAGCAGAAGGGCAGGTCGCGGCGGAAGGCCAGCGAGGACAGCAGCAGCAGCAGCATCTGCGGCAGAAAGCAGACGAGCGCCAGAGCGCCGCTCCAGTGATGCTCCGCCGTCACATACAGCATGTAGAAGTACGGAGAGAAGTTGTGACGGATGTCTCTGCGCGTCAGGTGATACAGATAAGACTCCTGCAGGAAATCCCAGCCGTACCTTCAACACACAAGAAACAACAGACACCTGCTCGTTCTGGACTACTGTTCTCCACGTGTCTCAGTTATAGTGCAGTGATGCAAACCCTAACTCAGATGCACGTCTGAGACACAAGATCTGCATCACGGCATGCTTTTAAACACCGATGAAGAAGGAACTTGATGAGAATTCACGATCGTGACAGTAAACTAATTTCCTACAGAACTAGTTTGGGCAGAAGCACGAGTCTAAAGGACTTACATGCAGTAGAAGATGAGGTTCAGAGCGAAGAACACGGATCCAGAAACAGCTGCAAACTGCAGCAGATCCCTGCTGACGCACCGGATCAGGTTCTGGATCAGTCCTCGGCCGCGGGCCGGTGCGCCGGTCAGGGACAGAGCGATGGGCAGAGCGTAAGTGACCGGGTAGATCTTCATGTGGACGGCCAGACCGAACAGCAGCGCTGCAGACAGCCGTCTCCTGGACTCCAGACACAGCAGCGAGGACAGAACCAGCGCCGCCAGCAGAGACTCGGCGCTCCCACGGGTGGACACAGCTACGGTCAGCGGGTTAAACAGCCACAGACCGCAGAGAACCCTCGCCGAGCTCCAGGACGAGCCGCGCAGAACCAGCAGCCTGAAGAGCAGCAGAGCGGACAGAAGATCACAGCCCACGAACAGCAGCTTCCCGCAGTGAACCCAGCTCAGCAGAACCCCCGGAACCAGAACCAGTGCCAGCAGAGGAGTGTAGCGGTACGTGGATCTGACATACGGACTCTGACCCTGCAGAACACAACACACACTCAGCTGAGCATCTCCTCAGTGTGTGTGTATGTGTGTGTGAGAGAGAGAGAGGTGGTGTGTGTGTGTGTGTGAGAGAGAAGTGTGTGTGTGTGTTTGTGTGTGTTGTGTGTGTGTGTGTTTGTGTGTGTGTGTGAGAGAGAGAGAGAGAGAGTGTGTGTGTGTGTGTGTGAGAGAGAGAGAGAGTGGTGTGTGTGTGTGTGTGTGTGTGTGAGAGAGAGAGAGTGTGTGTGTGTGTGTGTGTGTGAGAGAGAGAGAGTGTGTGTGTGTGTGTGTGTGAGAGAGAGAGAGTTGTTGTGTGTGGTGGTGTGAGAGGAGAGAGTGGTGGTGAGTGTGTGTGTGTGAAGAGAGCAGAGAGAGAGTGTGTGTTTGTGTGTTTGTGTGTTTGTGTGTGTTTGTGTTTGTGTGTGTGAGAGAGAGAGATAGAGAGTGTTTGTGTGTGTGTGTGTGTGTGCAGAGAGACGGTGGTGTTGTGGTGTGGAAGAGAGAGAGAGAGAGTGTGTCTAGAAGAGTGTCTCAGACACACAGTGATCAGATTCTTCTTCTGATCCAAAGTCGTATTATTGGCCTGTTATTAGGCAGGAGTCTATGGAAACCCACTTCTAACACATAAAAAAAACCTTTGGTAAACCATATATATTAGATTAATATATCAAAATGATAAGAAACAAAAATGAAGTATGAGATAAAAAGCCATACATATGACAAAAGAAATAACTCAAAATGTCTTTATCTCATTACGACTGTCAAAATTTAGACATTTTTTTCTTAATTGTGAGGTTTTGTCATAATGAAGCCATAATTATTGTCATAACTTTGAAAAAATCCCATAATTCCAATGTTTTTAACCTCATAATTCTGATTTTCTCAAACATGATCTAGATTGTTCACGTATGAGCAGCGTGTTTCTACAGAGGACAGCACGTGTGTTATTAGCTCTGTCTGTCACCTGTGTGATGAACCTGGAGGCGTCGGTGAACACGTGATAATCCACATCCGTGTACTTGAGCTGCAGATTCTGATCCTGATACACACCGAAGCAGAGCAGCGCCAGACGGAGGAGAAGCGCGACGCTGAGCAGCACACACAGCCGAGCATCCATCTCACACACACACACACACACCCACCCAAACACTGAAACCGTACTCTCCTCCGGGTCCCGGGCCCACGTGACTGCCGAGCACAAGAATCTGACCAATCACGTATCAGCGCATTACTGCCATCTGCTGGTGACTCGGATCAGAAACACTTCCCAGAAGCCCACGCAGCAGCTCCAGCGTCACATCTCTTCTTCTTCTTCTTCTTCTTCCGTTTTTTGTCGTGTTACATCCTGTGTGCATATCGCCACCTACTTTTGCTCTTATGCAGTCATGGTTTATTTATTATCAATGTATTCCTTGTTTTTGCTTTTCCTGTTCTTACACACGCATATACACAAATATTCCTACTTAAATAATTATTGGATGCTCCATCCCTTTCCTTCTCCCCAGGCTCCAGCTGGCGCTGCGTTCAGCTCCTGCAGACTCGACCCGTGGTCTCCTAAAGATCCAGAACAGAATAGAGCATCCGCATTCTATATCTAAATCCTTTCACTTAACCCAGAAGCATATATGTATTTTATTAATATCCTGTATGCTTCTCTATCTCTGTATATATTACATGCTGCACTGTTTCTTTCTCCCAGTCTCATGTATCCAGTTATGCACAGTGAAGCGTTCAATCCCGAGTGTCCAAGTCTCATCCTAGTTATTATAACCTCTTCTTTTCTATTTCTACCACTTACACTTCTTTTAGTATTAACCCTTTTTTTTTAAATATTATATAAATGCCTTCCCTTATTATCTGTATTCCATATGTCCTGCCATTCTTTAATAATATTTAATACTTAATGATAGTTTTAATTTCACATTTACTTAAAGGAACTTTAAAATCTATTACTTCTCTTGTTAAAGCACTTTTTGCTAACTCATCAGCAGATTCATTACCAGCAGAATCCAACTACCACTCCTTTCCTTTCTATACGCCATAATAATGTCAATATTTCACACCTCAAATCTTCTCTAGAAGGCTGCCGAGTAATCGCTGATGTTAAAACAGAAGCCGGGTCCGAGCACACACTACTTCTTCTGCCCGTGTTAGTCCTATTATGATAGCAACCATTCAACGGTATATATTGACAATTTAGATGTTCATCTTTTAGTTATGGATATTTTAAAATCTGGAATATATATCCCTACCCTATCTATAAGCCCTGTTTTGGGGTCTTTAGATCCATCAGTATAAATGTGCATACTTGCATAAAATCTTTCCTGTATATACTTATTTACATTATATTTAATACTAACCATTTCCTCCCATTCTCTTTTCTTCTCCAAGATCTCTGGATCAGTTTTAACATCAGGAATGATCCGTGTTGGCACCTCTCGCCATACACTCTATATCTGTTATCTGATATTTCTCTGCTAACTGATTTATATTCCATCCACATCCTCTCCCTTTGTTATTTGAGTATTCCCAGCAATTATTTAAAATATCTTTAGCTATATGTTTACCAGAATAACTCTTTAAAGACAACCAATAAACCAAAGACAATTTAACTCTCCTCAAGCTCAATGGCTTTTCATTAGCCTCTACTAATAACGCATCGACTGGTGTTGTTTTAGTTGCTCCTAAGCATATTCTAAGAGCTCTATACTGTATCCTATCTAGACTCCTTAATAATGTTTCTGATGCTGAACCATAAATCATGCATCCGTAATCTATTATAGATCTTATTAATACACCTAACATAACTCTGCACGTCCTCTTATACTTCCATACCTGCCACATACAGTACATCTTGCACACTCATACCTTTATATTTCCTATCTACTTCCTTGTTTTATATTCTATGTATTAAACCTGTACTTCCTAAGTATTGAATCAATGCAGAGACAATATTATAACCTATATCCGAATCTAATGTGTTTTAATGTTAGCTCTTTTCCCTTTACTCTCCATACTTCTTCTCGTAACCACTTTCTCTCTTCATCATGCTTCCCATAACTATATCTGCTCTGTTTCTGACTGCCGATTATCGATACTAACTAACGCTGAACATGAATCTGAGCATATGACCGCATCTTGAACTTTCATTTCTTGACAATATGCGGAGAGGAGAGAAATAAGCGCAGTCAGGACAGTTCTGAACACCTCAGGCGACTGAAGAGACGCAAACAAGCCTAACATCGCATACACGTGTCAGGTTCGACCGAACCGATTTTTGAACCGATTTAAATGATTCATCGAAAAGAATCGGCTCACATGCATAACGCATTTGCAAACGGCACATCTGTCAAAAGCGCTTCATTATTTATTTATTTTTAAATGCTTTATTAATCCAATGGCACAAGAACAAGAGGTATTACATATGAAATAATATTATTTATTTTTAGTTTCAAGCGTACGTGTTTCCGGCCGAGCGTCAGGCGGTGGCTGGAGGAGTAACAGCGAGCAAAACATACAGTAAAGATGAACATATTCACTTAGTATTATAGAAAATATGAAGTGCAGCTGGATTTGAACAAGATAATTAAATATGGTGTAAATGTGATGTTGTTTAGTTATCAGTTTAGTTTTAGTTACCACTGTTGGCACACAGCTCTTCATTCTGACCAGAAGAATAACCCCCACAAATAACTCAGAATATACACGAAACACTTTAAAACAGACAGACGTGTAGATGTGTGTGGAAGATGTTTTCTCTGTTTTAGAGGGAGGAACGTTGCTAAATTATGCCATATTTATTTCATCAAATACTTTACTATAGGTTAGGAGTTGATCATTGTGTCAGTTGTTTATTATTCACACAGCAATACATATTACTGTTATAGTTTTCATTAATAACCATTGCTATATAGTTGATTTTGTGAAATTTTAACTACTATACTGAATAAAATAACAGACTTTTTAATTTCATTCTGTAAACTATTGTTCTAAAGATCTCTGTGTACTAGTGTTAAACGATGTTGATTGCAGTGATAAGGTTTCTGACAGATAATAGCATGATGTTTTGTGTGTTTCCTCACCTAATGTGGTATGCTGTCAGTTTAAGAGCCAGATATTGCTATGTAAACCAATAAAAATGGCAAAATAAGTAAAAAAAACATAATTAGTTCAAATGTTTTGTAAATAAGATAAGTAAAGATATCGCTGACCCTAAACTGCAACCCCACTTTAACTTTCTAAAGTGTCAAATTAAGTAGAAAAGACAAGTCCAAAAACGCTCCCGCACCCTCACTCGCTCCATCAGCGTCTCGCAGCGACCATGAACATGAACGATCTACAGATGACCTGACCTCTGTGACCTCAGCTGGCTACTGTGATGCTTGTGAAGCGTGTCTGACCAATCACAAGCTGCGCTAGTGACGCGAGAAACAGAAACTGCACATGTCGTGAAAATATGACCTGTTAAAGAAGATGTGTTCTTCTAATGTATTTGCATGGCTTGTTTTGGTCTCGACTGATCAGGGGTGGATAAAAGTCAATTAATTCCTGCTCTTCCTCTTTTATTATACAAATGTGTTATTAAAATGATGAAATAAACACAGACGATGGTTTATGGGTTGACTGAGATCATCAACAATTACATTCTGAGAAGTTTTGAAACAGTTTATGACGTAACAGAGCCTGATTTACTGAGATCACATGACCTTATGCTCTGAAGCACTGATTCAAAGCGAGAGATGAACTCTGGTTATGAAGCTTCTTGCAGAAGTGTGCTGAAGACAGCTGTGACTGCAGGGAGCTGTAGTTCCCCGTCTCTGTTTTAGCTGGGAAAGGGCCTAGAGATCATGAGTTTATTGTTCTGATGAATCTGTCCAGGTGTTTCATTTGTACGCCGTGTAGAGATGACTGTGTGTCCATCTGCTGCAGGTCTATACGGTTCTGGTGAGGAAGACTCTGGATGAGAGCCGGGTCGTGTTCAGACGCTATACTGACTTGTGTGTTGGTGCGGTTCCTCCGTTCAGGTCACTGCTCAGTGAGCGTCTCTCCTCTGGGTTTATTCTGGTTCTCTGTGCAGCGGAGATGAGGACGCACCGCTCGCTGGACTCGTGTTTAATGTTAGGAAGCAGAATCTCTCCGACAGTCAGCGGCACACTGAGACTGAGACCGGCCGCCGCTGGAAGAGCATGTCTCTGTTCTCAGGGTCACGTCTGTGTTTTAATTCTAGTGTGAGGTGTAAGCGAGTGAGACACACACGGGACTGGTGTTCGTGTCATCTGTTCAGACCCTGCACCGATCGCTGCACTCCTGCATTCATGCGCTGATGGACTGAGTGGATTTAAAACACTGCTAGCGTGAGTTTTTAGTTCAGTTTTCTGCTTCACTGAAAGCCATATTTAGATCACAGCCGAGGCCTGTCGCTCCTGCCTGCGTTCGGTCTGTAGCGAGACACATCGTGCACTTTACTCTCCTGAGGGATGATGGGATAGATGCTTCTACACTGCTTGATGAAATCATGTCGAACACCACGTTAAAGCTTCGTTTGAAGCCATGTGCCTTCTCACAGAGTTTCACTGATGACACGGTGCCGTGCGTCTTTTCCCAGAGTTTTATGAATTTAAATGATGTACATATTAAAATGTGCTTTCCGTTGGTTTTGCCTGGGTTCTGTTTGCTTCTGGGATGTTTCAGAATGTGTCTCTGTGTGTTTTGTGCTTGATTAATTGATCGTGTTTTTACTCAGACAAAGGATTGGAGAAGGGATACGGGAAGAAGATGAAGTGACGAGGCGCTGCTCTCGCCATCGACTGTGATTTAAACTCTACTGTCTTCACGTTTACAGCAATATCACGGACGTTTGTATCTGTCCTGTTTGTCTCAGTTGCTTCTGATCATCCGTCTCCAGTTCATGCTTCTTGAGTGGATGGTTCTAACAACAACTTATGCAAATATAGCACTGATGTTCAGAGGATCGTGGATGGACTGAGGGATGATTTTGGTGGTGGATTTTCCAATGTTCTGATCATTAGACATGTATTTAATTAAAAAGGCTTCTTTGTGTCAGGAAAGGGTCAGTGGAGATCTGCTGTGAGTCTCTGTATGTAGTTGATGAATACAGTGTGAAGTTAATCTTGGTCCCAAGATGAACTGAAGGTCTATTACGGTGTTGGATTCACTGTCACTTTCTGTTAAAGATCAAAGATCTAACACTGAGCTGTGAGAGGAATCAGAGCCCTGGGCTTCAAATAAACATTTCATTCAATTTCACAATAAACCTGCCTCAACATACCGAAGGAACTATGCAGGTTGTAATCAGGATTCCTTTTCACTTCCAACAGTTAACAATTGTGTCTGGGTGTGTTTTGGTAATTGATGGATGTTGATAGTGTGGTTCTGTGAGAGGAGAGAGAGAGTGTTGGTAGTGTGTGCGGAGAGAGCACAGAGGAGAGCGAGTGAGTGTGTGTTGTATCGCTGTCGTTTGCTGTGTTGTGTGTGTGTTGAGAGTGAAGAGAGAGAGGTGTGGGGTGACTTATGCGTGTGGGAGAAGAGAGCCTGAGAGAGAGAGATGTGAGTGTTTTGTATCCTGTGTGTGTGCTGGCGTGTGGGGGGTGTGGGTTGGGTATTGATAGGAGAGAGATTGTGTGTGTGTGGGTTTGTGAGAGAGAGAGAGAGAGAGAGTTGTGTGTGGTGTGTGTGTGGGTGAGAGAGAGCGTGTGTGTGAGTGGGTGTGGTGAGAGAGAGAGAGAGAGTGATGTGTTAGCAGTGGTTGTTTGTGAGTGAGTGAGAGAGAGAGTCAGAGTTTGTGTGTGTGTGTGTGAGAGAGAGAGAGAGAGAGAGAGAGTGTGTGTGTGTGGTGTGTGAGTGAGAGAGATAGTCTGTGTGTGAGTGTGAGAGAGTGTGTCTGTGAGTGTGAGAGAGTGTGAGAGATAGAGTGAGTGTGTGTGTGTGAGAGATAGAGAGAGAGAGTGTGTGTGTGTGTGTGATAGAGAGAGAGAGAGAGAGAGAGTGTGTTTGTGTATGTCACTGTGTGTGTGTGTGTGTTGTTTGAGAGTGAGATAGAGAGACGTTGTGTGTGGTTTTGTGTGTGAGAGAGGAGAGAGAGAGACGTGATTGTGTGTATCATGTGTTGTGTGGTGTTGTATGTGAGAGAGGATAGAGAGTGGTGGTGTGTGTTTGGGAGAGGAGAGATGAGAGAGAGAGAGTGTCTTGTGTGTGTGTGTGTGAGAGAGAGACGTGAGGGGTGTGTTTTGCTGAAGAGAGAGTAAGGAGGAGTGTGTGTATCAGTGTGTGTTGTGTGTGAGTGAGAGAGAGACAGCAAGTGAATGTGTGTTGTGTGTGTGTGTGTGTGAGAGAGAAGAGAGAGAGAGAGGGGGGTGTGGGGGTTATGTGGGTAGATAGAATGGTGTGTGTGTGAGAGAGAGAGAGAGTGGTGTGTGTGTGTGTGAGAGAGACAAAAGAGAGAGAAAAAAAGAGGGTGTCAGTGTGGTGTGTGTGTGTGTGTTTGAGTGAGAGAGAGAGAGAGTGTGTCATTGTGTGTGTGTGTGTGTGAGTGATAGAGAGAGACGTTGTGTGAGTGTGTGTGTGTGTGTGATGAGTGAGAGAGTGTGTCAGTGTGTGTGTGTGTGTGTGTGTGTGTGAGCAGAGAGAGTGTGTGTTTGTGTGTGAGAGAGACTGTGTGTGTGAGTGTGAGAGAGAGATAGTGTGTGTGAGAGAGAGTGTGTGTGTTTGAGAGAGAGAGATTGTGTGTGTGTTTGTGTGTGAGAGAGTGTGTGTGTGTGTGTGTGAAGAGAGAGAGAGAGAGTGTGTGCTTGTGTGTGTGTGTGTGAGAGACCCAGAGAGGTGTTTCAGTGTGTTGCTTGATGTGATGTGTGCTTGTGTAGTGTGTGCAGAGTAAGAGAGAGTGTTTGTGTTGTGTAGTGTGCGAGCGGAGAGTGTGTGTGTGGTGGGTGGGTGTGTGTGTGTGTGTGTTGAGAAGAGGTGTGTTCAATGATGTTGTGTGTTTGTGAGAGTGTGTGTGTGTGAGTGAGCGAGAGTGTGTGTGTGTGTGTTGTGTGAGAGTGTGTGTGTGTGTTGTGTGTGTGTGAGAGAGAGAGAGAGTGTTGTGTGTGTGTGTGTGTGTGAGAGAGAGTGTGTGGTGTGTGTGTGTGTGTGAGAGAGTGTGTGTGTGGTTTATTGTGTGTGTGTGTGAGAGAGAGAAGAGTGTGTGTGTGTGAGAGAGAGAGGGGTGGGTGTGTGTGTGTGAGAGAGAGATTGTGTGTGTGTGTGTTGTGGTGTGTGTGGAGAAGTGTGTGTGTGTGGAGAGAGGGAGAGTGTGTGTGGGTGTGGAGAGAGAGAGAGTGGGGGTGGGTGTGAGAGAGTGTGTGTGTGTGTGTGTGTGGGAGAGTGAAGAGAGAGAGAGAGTGTGTGTGTGTGAGAGAGAGAGAGTGTGTGTGTGTGTGTGTGAGAGAGAGAGTGTGTGGGGGTGTGTGAGAGAGAGAGAGCTGAAAGGAGGAGTGGTGGTGTGTGTGTGTGGGTGGTGTGTGAGAGTGAGAGCGAGAAGTGTGTTGTTTGTGTGAAGAGAGAGAGTGTGTGTGTTGTTGTGTGTGTTTGCGCGTGACGAACGCGCAGTGTTGTGTGTGTGCGTATTAAGAGAGAGAGAGTGTGTGGTGTGTGTGAGAAAGAGAGTGGTGTGGTGGGTGTGTGTGGTGTTGTGTGTGAGGAGTGAGAGCGAGAGTGTGTGTGTGTGTGAGAGAGAGAGTGTGTGTGTGTGTCAGTCACAGTCAGTAGGAGGCGTGTTCTCAGTTCAGTTGGGTTGAGTCGCTGTGACGCGCCGCAGACCCGCAGCAGCGTCTGGTGAGTTAAACTGTTTGTCTGATTAGTTAAACTTCATTAACCAGGTTGAGGTTGTTAGTTGCTGTCACTGCGGAGTTTCGCGTCGCTCTGCGGGTTAAAATGTGAAAATGGCGGCGCGGCTGTAGGCCTGATCGAGATTAAATCCGATTACTGACAAACACACACCCTAATGTGTGTGAGAGACACAGGTGTGTGTGACAGGACAGTGTGAGGGTCACAGCAGTGTGTGTGTGTGTGTTTGTTAGCAATCGCTGTTTATTTGTCGTTTGATCCGTCAGAGCGGCGTTAGCCGTGACGCTAATGTGTTAGCCTCTTAGCATGAGTGTGCGGATAAACGGCGGAATATTTGCCGTTTAGTCACTGAATTGCACAACAGAATCGGATCCACCGATGCCCGGATTCCTCAGTGAAGAACATTATGATCTAAAACCAGTTCCGATTATTTTGGGCGTCTGTGAGCCTGAGTAACGGGGCTGGACCGGTACCAGGCGCGCACGGACACGATACACACACGCTCCGTCCTCTCACACACACACACACCTCTCTCTCTCTCCCTCTCACACAACACACACACACCCTCACACACACACTCACTCTTCACACACACACACACACACTCTCTCTCTCTCTCTCTCACACACACACACACTCACACACTCACACACACACAATACTCACACAATACTCACACACACACACACACTACTCACACACACACACACACCACCCCCCACACTCTCTCTCTGCATCGTCTCTCAACACCAACCTCAACACAACACCTCACACACACTACAACACACTCTCTCTCTCTCTCTCACACACACACACACACACTCTCTCTCTCTCTCTTCTTCACACCACACTCTCTCTCTCTCACCACTCACTCACACAACCCACCCACTCACTCACACCACTCTCTCTCACACACCCACACATCCATTCACATCAACCACACTCACACACTCTTCACAACCCCTCACAGCACACACACTCACACACACACACACTCACACACACTTTCACACACACACACACTCTCTCTCACCACACACACACACACACACTCTCTCTCACACACGCACAAACACACACACACACACACTCTCTCACACACACACACACACACACACACCACACCCTCTCACACACACACACACAAACACACACACACACTCTCTCTCACACACACACACGTTCTCGCACACACACACACAACCACGCACACACTCCTCCTCACAGACACACACACACGACACACACACACACACACTCTCTCTCTCTCTCTCCCTCTCTTCACCACAACACACCGTCTCTCTCTCTCGCTCACACACACACCTCACACACTCACACACACACACAACTCTTCTCACCCCACACAACACACACTCACGAACACTCTCGCTCTCTCCCTCACACACACACACACACACATTCTCTCTTTCTCTCTCACACACACACACACACACGCACACACTCTCTCTCCACACACACACAACACATCCCAGGACACTCTCTCTCTCACACACACACACACACACACACACACAACATCATCTCTCTCTCACACACACAACACACACCGCAGTACTACACACACTCACTCACGCCGCCCTCACTCACTCACTCACTTTCACTCACTCACTCTCACACTCACACACACAAACACCCTCTCTATCCTACTCTCTCAATTCTTCCATTAAATTCCATTATGCTTTATGGCATGACAAAAGCACACGTGGGCATTGCCAAAGCATGTATAGGAAAAGAGAACATATACAACAGTGTAATTTGGAACAGTATAGCAATTTTAAATAACATATGAACAAGTAATATGGAAATAATTACATTAAAACATATGGATTCATATAAACATATATATGATATAGTAAAGGTTATATAACAAGATTATTTCTGTATTTATTTAACTAATAAACTGAATAACTGGATTCAATATTATCTACAGTCGTGTATTGGTTGGTTTGGTGTGAGTTAGCCGTATATTTACTGGATATTGGTTTCTTGGCTGTGGCTGTGCCTCAGGAGTTGGCAGGCTGCTATAAATCTTGCAGCTATATTTGCACACTTAGATTTTTCACCAAGAATGAAGGTGAGTTTTTCGGTTGGGGTGCAACTATTAAGTTGGGGAAATATTTTGTTTATTTTGGGGTAATAGTGGTCTCTGATGGTTAGGTATTTGGGGCATTCTGTGAGGAAGTGCAGCTCTGTCTCTATCTCTCCCAGACTGCAGTGGGAGCAGAGTCTGTCCTCACGAGAGAGCCAGGTTTGTCTGCGCCGGCCCGTCTCTACAGACAGACTGTGCTCGCTGAGTCTGTACATCGTCAGTGTTTTCCTGAGCTTCACATCAGTCACTGTGCTCAGCTAGCTTGCCGTGGTGTACTCTCGATTTAGTGCAGAATAACATTCTAATTTGTGCTGGTTTTTAATGGTGTTTGTCCAATGAGTGATGTACTTGTGTTTCTCTGTGTTGATGATCTGTGTGGGCCGAATGGTTGAGAGTGAGTGTGAGGCTGGCTGATCTCTGTCAGTCTCAGCAGCAGCTGAAGGAGGGGACTCTTCGTGAGCCTCAGCTCTTGGTGTTTCAGTGCTTTATAATGGTATGTGCTGGGGTCGCTTGTCTTTAGGTGTTTCCAGAATTTGATGGCTCTTTTTTGGATGTTTAGAAGGAGAGGGTATTGGCCTAATTCTGCCCTGCATCCGTTATTTGGTGTTTTTCTTTGGACTTTGAGTATTCTTTTACAGAAATCTAAATGCATTTTTTCAATTGGATGTTTTTCTCAGTTTAAAAAATCTAATTTTATAGGTGGACCCCAGTCTTCACTGCCATATAATACAATTGGTTCAATTACTGGTTTGAAAAGTTCTAGCCAGATTTGGATCGGGATGTCGATTTTAATTGACCTTTTGATAGCATAGAAAGCCCTTTTGAGCTTTCTCTTTGAGCTCATTCACAGCCAAAGTAAAGTTACCTGTTGGAGTAATTTTTAGGCCGAGGTAAGTGTATGTTTTTGTGGTTTCAATGGTTCTGTGTGATAGTGTGAATGTGTGTGTTAGTCCCTGAGATCTGGAGCACTTCTGGAAGATCATGACTTTATTTTTTTGGAGGTTGACTGTCAGGGCCCAGGTCTGACAGTAATCCTCCAGCAGATTCAGGCTGTCCTGAAGCCCTTCTTTAGTGGGCGACAGGAGAAGCAGGTCGTCTGCGTAAAGAAGACACTTTATCTCTGTGTCATGGAGAGTGAGACCTTGGATGGGAGCATGTTCTAAAGCATTGGCTAATTGGTTGATGTAGATGTTGAAGAGGGTGGGGCTTAAACTGCAGCCCTGTCTCACTCCACGCCTCTGAAGAAAAAATTCTGTTCTTTTGTTTCCAATTTTAACAGCACATTGACTTATTGTGTACATGGATTTGATCAAATCATAGAATTTACCTCCTATTCCGCTGTCACTTAGTTTTAGGAATAATCCTTCATTCCAGATTGAGTCGAATGCTTTCTTGAAATCAATAAAGCAGGCGAAAATTTGGCTTTTGTTTTGATGTTTATGTTTATCAATTAGTGTTTGTAGTGTAAAAATGTGATCAGATGTGCGGCATTTTGGGAGGAAACCAGTTTGAGATTTCCTCAAGGCATTGTGTTTGATAAGGAAGTCTGACAGTCTTGTGTTTAAGATGCTACAGAAAACCTTCCCCAGGTTTTTAAACCTGGTGTGGGGTTCACACAGATGCCGCGGTCAGTTGTTGGGGTTCCAGTTTGTCCTCCGTTTCTTGGTGATGGGCTGATGATAGCCCTGGTTCAGTCTCAGGGAAAACCCTACACACCAGAACATCACTGAAGACTTGAGATGGCCAGTTTTAGAGGCGTTTTCTCTGTGTGGTTCACAGCATCCGTTCAGGATGCCGTCAACACCGCGCTTTCTTTTGCTCCGACCCCTAATTTATCTTCTAACTCTGTCGTGTATGGGAAATCTAAGGTTTTGATAGCGTTTAGGATTTTTCAAATGTCGAGTTTTTTATTAATTATTTCAATTTTGAATTATTCAATAATTCAAAATCTCTCCTCTCTCCTCATCTTCTCTCTTCCATCTCACACACACTCTCTACACACACAACCTACTTCTCTCTCTCTCTCTTCTCTCTCACACACTCTCTCACACACCCACTCACACACACACTCTCTCTCTCTCACACACACACACACACCACCACACACCCACACCCACTCTCTCACCCACACACACACTCACTCTCTCTCTCTCGCATATCTCTCACACACCCTCTCACACACACTCTCACTCTCTCTCTCTCTCCCTCTCACTCCTGTCTCTCAACAACACCTCACACACACACACACACACTCTCTTTCTCTCTCTCTCTCTCACACACATACACTCTCTCACACACACACACACACCCACACACCACTACACACCTCTCTCTCTCACTCAACTTCCTCACACTCACACCACACACAACACGCCTCTCACTCCACCACACACACACACCGCTCTTCTCACTCTCTCTCACACACTCACACACACACACCACACACACACAAAAACACACACACACACACACACTCTCACACACACACTCACACATACACTCACAACACACATACACTCACAAACACACACACACACACAAAAAAAAAACACACACACACACACACAACCACCCACACACACACACACACACTCTCTCTCTCTTTCTCTCTCTCACTCACACACACACACCCACACTCTCTCTCACACACACACACTTTCTCTCTCTCTCACACACACACACAACCACACACCCACCCACCCACTCTCTCTCCCTCTCACACACTCACACACACACACACACACACACGTCTCTTCACTCACTTCACATCACAACACACACATACACACCTCTCTCCGCACACACTCACACACACACACACTCTCTCTCACACACTCACTCACTCACTCACTCTCGCACACACACACACACACACACACTCTCTCTCTCTCACACACGCACACACACACACACACACACACCCCACACACACGCACACACACACACACAGCCGACCCAAACACTCACAGAGAACCTCAGCACATAGACAGACCCTAACCCTAATATATGAACATTACTGCAGACAGAAAGAGCTTATGCACTGCTATTATTGACATTAATATCAGACGGATCACAGATGTGTTTCCTTTCATTCTGTTCCTACACAGCTGCATTTATAGGAAATCTGCATAATATCTATGAAACCAACACTAATCTGAGTAATGACACTATTGTCTATTGTAGAGCTGCTTTCCAGCAAAGTTTGTGTTATTATTTTATATTATAATCACATCATTGATGTATTTTCCACATTGATTCTCTGAAGCTCAGAGAGGAGTCAGTTTTGCTGGCAGATATTTGTCATGTGAGAGCAAACATGACCAGAAGATGAGTGTCTGCTCTGTTTTTCTGTCCGTCTGTCCTTCATTCTGTCCATCCTTCATCTGTCTGTCTGTCCCTCATCTGTCCGTCTGTCCTCCGTCTGTCTGTCTTTCATCTGTCTGTCTGTCTTTCATCTGTCCATCTGTCCTCATCTGTCCGTCTGTCCTCCATCTATCTGTCTGTCTTTCATCTGTTCGTCTGTCCTTCATCTGTCCGTCTGTCCCTCATCTGTCCCCCATCTGTCCGTCTGTTCTTATCTGTCCTTCATCTGTCCGTCTGTCCTCATCTGTCCCCAATCTGTCCGTCTGTCCCTCATCTGTCCGTCTGTCCTCATCTGTCCCCAATCTGTCCGTCTGTCCCTCATCTGTCCGTCTGTCCTCATCTGGCCCCCATCTGTCTGTCTTTCATCTGTCCATCTGTCCTCATCTGTCCCCAATCTGTCCGTCTGTCCCTCATCTGTCCGTCTGTCCTCATCTGTCCCCATCTGTCCGTCTGTCCTTCGTCTGTCCTCCATCTGTCCCTCGTCTGTCCTTCATCTGTCCGTCTGTCCCTCGTCTGTTCCTCATCTGTCCGTCTGTCCTTCGTCTGTCCCACATCTGTCCTTCATCTGTCCATCTGTCCGTCTGTCCTTCATCTGTCAGTCTGTCCCTCGTCTGTTCCTCATCTGTTTCTCATCTGTCCGTCTGTCCCCATCTGTCCTTCATCTGTCCGTCTGTCCCCATCTGTCCTTCATCTGTCCGTCTGTCCCCATCTGTCCTTCATCTGTCCGTTTGTCCTCATCTGTCCCCATCTGTCCTTCATCTGTCCGTCTGTCCTCATCTGTCCCCCATCTATCTGTCTGTCCTCGTCTGTCCCCATCTGTCCTTCATCTGTCCTCATCTGTCCCCATCTGTCCTTCATCTCCGTCTGTCTGTCTGTCCTTCATCTATCTGTCTGTCCTTCATCTGTCCGTCTGTCCTCATCTGTCCCCATCTGTCCTTCATCTGTCCTTCTGTCCTTCTGTCCTCATCTGTCCCCCATCTATCTGTCTGTCCTTCATCTGTCCGTCTGTCCTCATCTGTCCCCATCTGTCCTTCATCTGTCCTTCTGTCCTCATCTGTCCCCCATCTATCTGTCTGTCCTTCATCTGTCCGTCTGTCCTCATCTGTCCCCATCTGTCCTTCATCTGTCCTTCTGTCCTCATCTGTCCCCCATCTATCTGTCTGTCCCCCATCTGTCCGTCTGTCCCTCATCTGTCCATCTGTCCTCATCTGTCCCCAATCTGTCCGTCTGTCCCCATCTGTCCTTCATCTGTCCTTCTGTCCTCATCTGTCCCCCATCTATCTGTCTGTCCCCCATCTGTCCGTCTGTCCTTCATCTGTCCGTCTCTCATGGATGAACTGCTGGTTAAGCTGATTAAAGCTGTGATTGGAGCAGGTCTTCATGAATGTGCTGATGTGAATCTCTTGTGTTGCAGTGAATCATGGCTCACAGTGACGGCTGAAGAAGCACAGGCGTCTCACGCACAGCTATTGTGAGTTGATCATATTTCATCAGTTTTTTACTCTGACGAGGTGCTGATGGGTTAGTTAGATGTCAATCCTTTAACAGGGGTAATGACTACAGTATTATATTTCATAATGTTTCCTGAGGTACAATTTTCTGTTTTTTACTCTGATTTTATTCCTCTGATTTAAGCACTTCATGTGTCTTTTGAGACTTTTACTACATTTTTACTATTACAGCTGCCAAGATTAAGTAATGGTGAAAAGTGTTGATTATAACATTATATTTTTATCTACACTTGTGAATAACAGGAGTGAAATAATTTCTCTGAATCTGTAGATCCAGCGTTTGTTCTTCAGTTTGGTTTGTCCTCCACAGGAGCAGCTCAGCTCACTCGTTTTGCTGCATAAATCTAGACATCCAGAATCATTGGAGATGTCAAATGCAGTCGGCAGCGGTTGTACTGGGAAGCTGTGGTTAACTAACTAATCCCATTTACCGTAGCTGTCTGTTTTCTGTGGAAACACTGAACTCAATTTGAAGAAAATTATTCTTGTTCACTGGTTTTGTGGGCATGAACAAACTATTAATTTAAAAAGATAAAATGCTCTTTTGATTCAACTAAAAGCATGACCGTTTTATACAAAATATTAATTTAATTGTGCAGCGCTGAAGTGAATAGAAAACTCTTACTGCCTTTTAGCGACAATTTCATTGTGGGCCAGTGGGTTGAGCGTGTGTTCATTCAGGTCCTGTAGTTGATGGCGTGTGTCGTGTGTTTGAGGTCATGGCCACGGGCTCCTCCAGAAGCGACAGAGAACGCTCTCAGCTGCACGCCGTCGGTAAGACAACACAACAGGAACAGGAAGTGACACGTTTTCTTCAGATGCTGAGTGTGTGTCGTGTTATGTGTCAGTTTCATGTGCCAAACTCAAGAGGAAGAAGAACTGGTTCGGAACGGCCATCTATGTGGAAGTGACATCAGAGGGAGAGAGCAAGAAAACCGCCAAATCCCACAGTTCTTCCAGCCCCAAATGGGAGGAACGTCTGACGCTGTGAGTCACTCGAACACAGCTGTGGTGATGTGCACTTCTGTTCATGACAGTCCAGGGCTAGTGGCATAAACTGCTTAGTCTAGTCTTATCTAATGAATAAATGACTTTTTCGTTAAGGCTGGTCATAGCTTTAAATCAGTTGCATGAAAAAGTAGGACTGGTGAGTTTTTGGCTAACCGCTAGTTGGGTGTATGCTGACTTAGGGCTGGACGATATGGCCAAAGTTGATATCACGATATATTTCTTCATTTCGGTCGATACGATATAATTCCGATATCGATATGAACACTATTTATCTGAAATAGAAATCTTTTGTAACATTATAAATGCCTTTATCATCACTTTTGATCAATTTAAAGCATCCTTGCTAAATAAAAGTATTAAATTCTATAATTTCTTTCCCCAAAAAATAATAAAAATTATACTGAATGGATTAGTGTATAATGTTACAAAAGCTTTTTATTTCAGTTAAATGCTGATCTTTGGATCTTTCTATTCATCAAAGAAACCTGAAAAAAAATTTTACTCAACTGTTTTAAATATTGGAAATCAGCATATTAGAATGATTTCTGAAGATCTTTACACTGAGACTGGAGTACTGAGCTGAAAATCACAGCTAGGTATGACACAAGATTAATTACAGTTCTGTCATGACCACTATCGTCAAAATGATAGATACTTAGCATAAAGGTTGGTTTGGCGGTATGGTTCTGTTCTATGGAAAAAACTCCCTGCCCATCCATGCAGCCTATCATAAATGAGCAGGGAGAGCAGCAACAATAAACCCCTAGGGTTAACAGAACAGAACAAGGCAAATATCATTAATGTACTCAATGATATTTAAGTGTAACACTTTATTCAATATAAAGTAGTCTGATTAGCAAGGAATATCAGAAAGTCAAGTCCTGACTGTGGCGAAAGGTGTAGCTGGGGATGGAGGAGGGTAATTTGTTCCCGAGCAAGCTGAAAAGCTGCTGAATAATAATGAATACAGCTTATATAGGAATGCCACGATAGGCGTCGTATCCCTATAGGTAGATGTGATCAGCTGAGAATCAGCTGATCAAGCGTGACTCCACGTGACCTCCAGAACGAACGCTAAAGCTTTACATTTTAAAATCTATTCAGATAGAAAGCAATTTTAAATAGTAAAATATTTCAACATTTTACTGTTTTTGCTGTACTTTGTCAAATAAATGCAGCCTTGGTGAAGAGAAGAGCATCTTACAAACAAACAAAAAAAAACAACATTAAAAAGCGTACACTGTTCAAAACTTTTGACTGCTAGTGGAGCTGATATTTCTTATAGATTTGAAACAATTTCTTCAGCCAGACAAAAAAAGTATGAAAGTTCTACTCTACGTGCTCCGAGTCGCTGCAGAAAACAAAAAAAAAATTAACAACAACAAAAACTGGAAGTGTTGCTGGAGACGGGCTTATTTAAAATAAAAACTCATTCTCCGCCAGCAGGAGGCGATTTTAGAGTGATAGAACTAGCGGTTTCCCCGGTAACGGCTGTAATCACAGCAGCTCAGATCAAATGAAAACGCCAGCTAAACTATTCTGAAGACAGTCGGTTCCCTTCAGAGATGCATTCATATAAAACACCCGCACCGTGCTATGATTTTGAAACGTGCAGAGCTCATGTTTATTCAACGAAGTCAAACGGCATGAATAAATCAATGTATGGGAAACTGGTAATGTATATCGAAATATCGGAAATTTGTTTAAAAATCATATCACCGTTATTGAAAAAAATTATATCGCGATACATATTGATATTGAATTATTGTCCAGCCCTATGCTGACTGTGTTGATGTAACCGCTCCAGCTGTTCACTTAGTGATAGTCAGAAACACAATCTGCTGATTGACTGATGCTCTCCGTTGCAGCTTTTTAATCACGTAATCAGAGTGTTCTCACCAGTGCAACAGAGACAAAATAAGCAAGTGAATTGGCGTGCTCAGCTGTTTAGTTTTAGACTCTGACGCGCCTCTGAATCTGTGTGTCGCCGCAGGAGTATAACGCCACACTCGCAGCTGGATTTCAGAGTCTGGAGTCATCACACGCTGAAGGCCGACGCGCTGCTGGGAAAAGCCTCGCTGGATGTTAGCGGGACGCTCCGGAAACACGACGGCAAACGTACGTCTGTTTGCAAGTTACACATTATTGAACTGATGGTGACGGTTTGTGCTGTCTAACAGGAAGAGCACCAGCAGACAGCGACAGTAGAGATGGTGAGTGTTGTGTGTTGTTGTTTCAGTGGAGAATGTGTGCGAGGTGTTGACGCTGACCGTGGACGGTAAGAATGGAGTGGTGTCCACCGGTGAACTCACAGTCTTCCTGGACGGACTCTCGTTCGACCCGCAGCACATGCACAATGGAAACCCAACCACTGCGAGCAGTAAGAGCACCTGCACGTTCCTAACCCTAATCTGACCTCTGACCTCCAGCACTCCGGCTGTCTGTGACCTGTCTGTCTGTCTGTCTCCAGAAGTCCATCAGAATGG
Source organism: Sinocyclocheilus anophthalmus (assembly GCA_018155175.1). Lineage (NCBI taxonomy): Eukaryota > Metazoa > Chordata > Actinopteri > Cypriniformes > Cyprinidae > Sinocyclocheilus > Sinocyclocheilus anophthalmus. Next base: position 56,770 of record JADLZN010005644.1, read on the forward strand.
AGATGCTTTTCATGAGAACCCAGACGAGAGTTCTGCGAGGACACAGAGCAGGTGGGAATCTGCAGGTGTTTTAAAGTTCCTGGGTGGCAAGTGTTTCTATCATTAGGGAATTAAATATACGGTTGGCTTAATTATGCACGGTTACTAACATGATTCTGCAGATCTGTGAACGACTCCGACGGACTGGAGAATGAAGCTCCGCCCTCCTCATCTGCCAACTGTGAGCTTGGCCCCTCCCTCCTCCTCAATGGCGACAGAGACTCCTCCCCTTCACACCAAACTCCCATTCCAAAGGCCACGCCCCCTCTGCAGCCCGCTGGCAGTGACGCGATCAGCATCGCCGGTGAGAAATAATATTTCAAAATAAACCAGATGGATGATTGTAGCAGGCTGATCAATGTTCCTCAGCTTGTGTGGGAGTGTTTGTTCTGATCTGATGTTTAGCACACATGCAGGATGAGTCTGTCTGTCTCTGTCAGTGAACGGCGAGGGTTGTGAGATGTCGTCAGCGGGTGATAACGACGACGCCGCAGCTGCTGATGTTTCCTGCAGTACTTCCTCTCCTGATGCTGCCTCATCACCACCACCCTCCTCTTCCTCATCTGCAGCGGCCACCACACAGACCACTGCTGCCTCCAGCTCCAACCCTAACCCAAGCCTCACCACCTGCAGCCCGTCTGACGGAGGAAAACCACAACAGCAGCCGCCTCCAGCCGGGCCAGAACCACTGCCACCCGGGTCAGACTCTCTCTCTCTCTCTCTCTCTCTCCTCTCTCACACACACACACACACACACACTCTCTCTCTCTCTCTCTCTCTCTTTTTTTCTCTCTCTCTCTCTCTCTCTCTCTCTCTCTCTCTCTCCTCTCTCTCTCTCTCTCTCTCTCTCTCACACATTCTCTCTCTCTCTCACACACGCGCACGCGCAAAGCTCTCTCCTCTCTCTCTCGTCTCTCCGGCTCTCTTCACACACACACACCACCCTCCTCTCTCAACCACAACGCTCCCCCATACCACAACGACCCCACAACACTCTCTCCAGCAGAAACACACACTCTAAAAACACTACTCTCCTCTCCGCCATCACACACTCCCCCCTTCACTCCATCCCCTCCGAAATCTCTTCCTCACTCCTCGTCTCTCATCTCTCTCTCTTCCCTCTCACTGCTCTCTCTCACACTCACACACACATACATACACTAGGGATGTGCATCTCATAACTGAGGATGCGATACGCATCTTGATGCATAGCCAAAGATACGATACATTAAAGATACATATGAAGCAGCTACTGATGCGATATGATACGATTCACCCCTGTTACGATGCAGTGCGATCCGATTTAACATAATGCGATTCAATGCAATAGAAAAAATATGATCGCTTTTATTACTTTGGTTCGGGCAGACAGCAAATCATCAATTAACTTTAGTGTCCTCTGACTTCTAACGCCTCGATGCCTGTTTCATGAAACAAGTTTACGAAATAGGCCAGGCTTATTTCAGTTAGTCTGATTTATTTTCACATGATTTGGTTCCATAAAGCAAATTTAACAAAGATCAAGCTCAGTCACTGTGGCAGCTTATGCTGAGATTCTAACCTGGTCCGGAGCAGGCTAACTGAGCTCCTCTAACACTGACCAACAGGAACGCATTGATATCACACACTATTACAGCCATGCAGCCTTTCTCTCTGCTTATATGACAGCTGTAGCCTTTAGAGTTAACATGATCGACATTAAGGACTTTAATCCCTGCTTTTCCTCTGTCTCTGTAGTGTTGTGATGCAGCTGCAGTGATGAGAGCGCGCGCTTGAGAAACAGTTTAGAGAGGAGAAATCAACCTATGTATAAAGTATTGGTCACAGATTATTGTTCACGTTCTAAACCATAAAAGTATAGTGCATCCACTAGTAATTATATATTAGGGATGTAACGATTACCGGTTTGACGATAAATCATGATATAATTCCCCACGGTTAGTATTACCGTTTCATCTTTAAATTATCATTAAAACCGTATTAGATTACCGCGATTTGGACAACTCACGATAAACAAATACTGTCCAGCATAAAGCACAGTTTTAAGTAACAGTCTCACGTGCGCACAGCAGCAGAGTAGCTTCGTTCTGAGTGAAAACAGTTATTTGAACATTTACATGAGATATTTCAACATGCTATTAAACTGTTGTCAGTCAGGTTATCATTTAAAATCCGAACATCATTGGTAATGTTATTGTTTTAGTGATTATGCAAACAAAAGTCATTTTATTTGTTGTTTGTTGATTTTTAAATATAAAACTTGAAGTGATTTATGTGTCGGTACTTTTTGAACATCTCCAGCACATTTTAACAATACTGTGATAATACTGATAACCGTGATCATTTTGGTCACTATAATCGTGATAAGACATTTTCATACCGTTACATCCCTTTCTATCTAATAATTGTTTTTTACCAATGCAAATATGTTAGAAATAATGCATTACAATACAAATGCCAACTTGTATCCGACGCACACTTTTTAAATCGATACATCGCAACGTCAACTTTTTTTGTGAATCTGTAAATCTAACTATCCCTAACACACACACATACACACACGCATGCATGTGTTACGCTGTAATCTGAGTGAGTGTGTGCTTTCTCAGGTGGGAGCAGAGGAAGGATCCTCACGGCAGAACGTACTACGTTGATCACAACACAAAAACAACCACCTGGGAGCGACCACAGCCCTTACCGATGGGGTGAGAGACACACACTCCTCACACACACACACACACCGGTTTGTTTTTATGGTTTATGGGGACTCTCCATAGGTGTAATGGTTTTTATACTGTACAGACCGTATATTCTATTGCCCTACACCAACCCTACCCCTAAACCTACCCCTCACAGGAGACTTTCTGCATTTTTAATTCTGAATTATTTATAAGCCTTTTGAATTACGGGGACACTGAAAATGTCCTCATAAATCACCTTCTCTTTGTAATACCTATGTCATACCCATGTTATTATACAAATTTGTGTCCTCAAACCACATAACCTCCACAACACCAACACACTCTCTCTCTCCTCACACACACACACACACACCACTCTCTCCATCCAGCGCGCCTCTCTCTCTCTCTCTCTCCTCTCTCTCACACACACACACACACTCTCTCTCTCTCTCTCTCTCTCTCTCTCACAACACACACAGACTCTCTCTCTCTCTCTCTCTCTCTCCTCTCT
>JADLZN010005644.1:65000-71405 GCA_018155175.1 Sinocyclocheilus anophthalmus
GATGAGCTTTACACTTAGGCCGCGCCGCTTCCGGTAAACTAGCTTTTATTTGATAGTTTACAAAACTCGTTAATCATCTGGACACAACACTTTCCTGTTTATGCTTCAAACAAATGGCCAAGCAACGCCTGCACGACACGGACAAGGTAGCGCACAATTAAAAGATACAGAACGAGACCAAACGCGATATTAGCATGTCTCCACACAGTAAACAAAATAAGCGTTTCCTAGCAATGACAACTGCACTACACACTAATGAGACAAGTATATACACTTACGAGCTGCTTTTAACTTCTGCTTATTGACTGCTTCTCACAAAGACTATTTCTTTACACTGATTTGCTGGCGCTTGAACACACTTTCCTCTTTATCACAACAATTTACATGAGAGCGATGATCCACTTTTGGCCAGGGGCTTTGTCTCGTTTCACCTCCCATATACGAGACCACTGCACGTGATCTGTCCTACAATTCAGACAATTTGTGTGTGTGTTGTGTTGTGTGTGTGCAGGTAATGGTTTCTTCCTCCCTGTCTCACGAGGTGCTGAACCCCATGTACTGTCTGTTTGAATACGCTGGCAAGAGCAACTACTGTCTGCAGATCAACCCAGCATCCACCATCAACCCCGATCACCTGTCCTACTTCTGCTTCATTGGACGCTTCATCGCCATGGTAACTCACACACACACACACACTCATATATACACACACACACACCGCTCACGACTCATAACCACTCCTCACACATAACACTCATAAACACTACGCACACTCATATACCATATCATATAAACGCTCATTAAGGCACTCATATACACACTCTACACACTCTCAACACTCACATCGCACACTCATATACCCACACACCTCCTAAACAACACACTCACTCATGCACACGAATATACACATACGCATAAACACACTCACACATACTCATAAACACACTCACACACACTCATATACACATACTCATAAACACACTCACACACACTCATATACACACACTCATATACACCTACTCATGAACACCCTCACACACCAACCACTCATATACCATCTCCTCCACACACACTCATAGACACTACTCATTAACACACACCACTCATATACACATACTCAAACTCCCTCACACACACCCAGAAACACACTCACCCACACTCATATACACATACTCATAAACACACTCATATACACAACCTACTCATAAACACCCTCACCACACTCATATACCCATCACTCATGAACAAAACACACACAACACTCATATACACATACTCAAACTCCACTCACACCACTCAATGTACATACCATACACACACTCATAGCATATATACACACTCATAACCTCACTCATGCCACTATATACACACCCTAGACCACTCACTCATAGCACACTCCTATACCCATACTAAACTTCACTCACACACACTCATATTTACCTACGCATAAACACACTCAGATACATAATACAACACTCGAAACCCTCACCATGCACCTCTATACAACTCATAAACCACACTCCTATACCCCTACTCATAAACACCACACACACACGCATATCCCCTACTCAAACTCACTCACACCACATCATATTTACATACTCAAACACACTCTATACTAGATACACCTCTAACCTCACTCACGCACACTCATATACACTCACTCACGTACACTCATTTGCACACACTCATACTCACTCACTCACGCACACTCATATACACACTCATACACACTCATATACACACTCACACACACTCATATACATATACACATACTCATAAACACTCACTGATGCACACTCATATACACATACTCATAAACACTCACTCATGCACACTCATATACACACACTCATAAACACATTCATATACTCACACTCTCTCACGCACACTCATATACAAATACTCATAAACACTCACGCACACTCATACACACTCACTCACACACACATACACAATCACTCACTCACACACACTCAATCACTCAATCACACACACACACACACAAACACACTCATATACACATACGCCATAAACCACTCACAACACCTCATAACACACATCATAACACTAACTCATGACCACTCACACACACACACCTCATATACACATACTCATACACACACACTCATATACACATACTCATGAACATTCACTCATGCACACTCATATACACATACTCAAACTCACTCACACACACCCATAAACACACTCACACACACTCATATACACATACTCATAAACACACACTCACACTCTCAATAAACACACTCACGCACACTCATAAACACATACTCATAAACACTCACTCATGCACACTCATATACACATACTCAAACTCACTCACACACACTCATATTTACATACTCATAAACACACTCATATACACATACTCATAAACACACACTCACACTCTCTCACGCACACTCACACACACACACTCATAAAACCTCACTCATTCCCCTCATATACCATACTCAACGCCCCACACACACTCATATTACATACTCTAAACACACTCAAACATCTCTCCCACTCATAACCTCACATCCATGCACACTCATCTACACACTCATAATCACATACACATACTGTACACACACTCTCATATACACACACATACACACACACTCATATACACATACTCAAACTCACTCACACACACCCATAAACACACTCACACACACTCATATACATATACACATACTCATAAACACACTCACACACACTCATATACACACACTCATAAACACACACTCATATACACATACTCATAAACACTCACTCATGCACACTCATATACACACTCATACACACACATTCATACACACTCACGCACACTCATATACACACACTCATAAACACTCACTCACGCAAACACTCATATACACGCACTCATAAACACACACTCACTCATGCACACTAATATACACATACTCATAAACACACTCACACACACTCATGCATCTCCATATACACCAGTCTCAAAACACACTCACACACACTCTATACATATACACATACTCCAAACACACTCAAACACACTCATATACATATACACTACTCATAAACTCTCACTCACTCAAACACTCATATACACATACTCATAAACATTCACTCACGCACACTCATATACACATACCCATAAGCGCTCACTCATGCACACTCATATACACACTCATAAACACTCACTCACTCATGCACACTCATATACACATACTCATAAACATTCACTCACGCACACTCATATACACATACCCATAAGCGCTCACTCATGCACACTCATATACACACACTCATAAACACTCACTCACGCAAACACTCATATACACGCACTCATAAACACACACTCACTCATGCACACTAATATACACATACTCATAAACACACTCACACACACTCATATACACACACACACACAAACACATTCATTACTCTACACTCTCTCACGCACACTCCATAGACCATACTCATAAACACTCCACGCACACTCATATACCCCACACACCTCATAACATTCCCGCACGCACACGCATATACACATACCCAAAGCGCTCACGCATGCACACTCATATACCTCACTTCCACTCACGCACACTCATATAACACATACTCATAAACACTCCCCTCACATCACTCACCCACTCATAAACCTCACTCCCGCCACTCAGATACACACACTTCATACACACTCCTCACGCACCACTATATACACACACTATACACACTCACTCAATGCACCTCATATCACGCACTCATAACCCACTTCACTCTCGCACACTCATATACACATATCATAAACACTCACTCATGCCACCATAACTCACCTCTCTCACGCACACTCTGCCACTCACTCACACACCTCATAAACATTCACTCAACGCACCTCATATACCATCCAATAAACGCTCCACTCATGCACACTCATATCACTCCTCATCACACCACTCATGCACACTCACATACCATACTCAGACTCATAAACCTCCTCACCTTCACTCACACACACTTCTAAAACACACTCACGACTCGCTCAACGCACACTCAATACACATACTCTAACCTCACCAGCACCTCATCTACACTCACGTCACGCACACTCATATTCACACCACTCATACACACTCACTCACGCCAACTCTATACACTCACTTCACGCACACTCATATACACACACTCATAAACACTCACTCATGCACACTCATATACACATACTCATAAACACTCACTCATGCACACTCATACACACTCACTCACGCACACTCATATACACACACTCATACTCACTCACTCACGCACACTCATATACACACACTCACAACTCACACCTAGCACACTCATATACACCCTCACACACCTCCATATACTATACACCTACTCATAAACCTCACTCAACGCCACTCATATACACTACTCATAACCCTCACTCACGCACACTCATATACACGCACTCATCACTCATAAACTCTCACTCACTCAAACACTCATATACACATACTCATAAACACTCACGCACACTCATACACACTCACTCACGCACACTCATATGCACACACTCATACACACTCACTCACGCACACTCATATACACTCACTCACGTACACTCATTGCACCCACTCATACTCACTCACTCACACTCATATCACTACTCATACACTCACTCACACTCATATACCACTCACTCACTCACGCACACTCATATACACACACTCATAAACACTCACTCACGCACACTCATAAACACACACTCACACTCACCCATGCACACTCATATACACACACACACACACTCATCTACATATACACATACTCAAAACCTCACTGATGACACTCATATACACATACTCATCCAACACTCACCATCGCACAATCATATACACACAATCATATCCCACACACTCACACTCCTCACGCAACTCATTACAATACTCATAACACTCACTCACACTCATACACACTCAAAAAAACCACGCACCACTCAATGCCACACTCAACACACTCACTCAACGCCACTCAATACACTCAACTCACGTAAACTCATTTGCACACCCTCATACTCAACTCCATCACGCACGACTCATATACACATCTCATACACCTCATATACACTCACTCACGCACACTCATATACACACACTCATAAACACTCACTCACGCACACTCTAAACACACACTCACACTCACCCCTGCACACTCATATACACACTCTTACACACACTCATATACATATACACATACTCATAACCACTCACTGTGCCAAACTCATATACACGACTCATAAACACTCACTCATGCCCACTCATTACCACACCATATCTCACAACCCTCTCCTCACCACACTCATTACACATACGCATAACCCTCCCGACACTCATACACCCTCACTCACGCACACTCATAATTCACACCCGCATACACACTCATATACACTCAATCACGGACCTCATTTGCACACACTCATACTCACACTCTCTCACGCACACTCATATACAAATACTCATAAACACTCACGCACACTCATATACACTCACTCACGCACACTCATACACACTCACTCACGCACACTCATATACACTCACTCACGTACACTCATTTGCACACACTCATACACACTCACTCACGCACACTCATATACACTCACTCACGTACACTCATTTGCACACACTCATACTCACTCACTCACGCACACTCATATACACACACTCATAAACACTCACTCACTCACACTCATATACACACACTCAAACACTCACTCCGCACACTCATAACCACATCACCTCACCCATGCACCCTCATATACACACTCACACACTCATATACACACACACTCATAAACATTCACTCACGCACACTCATATACACATACTCATAAGCGCTCACTCATGCACACTCATATACACACACTCATACACACTCATATACACACACTCATAAACACTCACTCACTCACACTCACGCAAACACTCACCCCACTCACCCATCCCACTCATTTGCACACACTCATACTCACTCACTCACGCACACTCATATACATACTCAGAAACTCACTCATGCACACTCATAAACACACACTCACACTCACCCATGCACACTCATATACACACACACTTCTAACCCTTCGCCTCACCGCACACTCATATCCCCTCACTCAGCACGCCTCATCTACCCAACTCATAAACTTCACTCCGCACACTCATTACCCATACTCATAACAGTCCCCTCATCACACTCATATACACATACCAGAAACACTCACTCACATTCACTCACAACACGCATAAACACGCACTCACGCACACTCACTACACTGCACCACGCACCCTCATAACACTCACACCATTCCGGGAGCACACCTAGCATATCACTACTCATAATCACACACTCACACTCTCTCACTCACACTCA
>JADLZN010005645.1:0-134477 GCA_018155175.1 Sinocyclocheilus anophthalmus
TCCTCGGCCCACACCCTCAAGGGCCTCAGACAGTAGGTATATGAGCTGAAACTGCAAGTCCCAGAATTCTGCAGAGAACTGACACCTGCTCAACTAGAGAAAGCACAGAACGGATGCAAGGAACCTCACAGAATGGTGCGACAGAAGAAAATCACCAGTCTTCACAGAGGCTCTAACAGCTGCTCAACACAAAGCGCCGCTGGAAAAAGCCATCACAAAGGACTTGAAAAGAGAACTGTTTCACAAAAAGTCACTCTTAAAAACAACATATGAGGAACTAAATGAGAAAGACACCACATCTTAGGCCTTACAAGCCCACCTGCATACAGACAGAGCTGAGGTCCAAACCCTGACTCAGCAATTAAGGAGGAGCTTGACATGGTTCAGAAAGATTTTAAATAGTCCTACCGACTGCGCATAGACTTATGCAAAAGACAGCCGGCTGAATATCGGCCGCCAGCAGTGCAAGCCCTCCACGCCTGTGCACAGCTACGAAAGGGGGGAAAGGGAGCCAAAGCCTTCTGCTTGACACTTCACAAGTCAGCTCCCTGAAAACCTCTGCAGCTGCAACAAAAAAAAATTTCAGGCGAACCGAAGCAACGCAACGTGGTGAATTCAGTGTCACAAATGAACTGAAATATTCTTGCAGACCACAAGGCGAACAGATAGGGAAAACACGAAACAGAACTTCCCCTGGCCGGCAGGCCCACCCCCTCAGCCAAGGGTCCGAACCTGCGAGGGGGGGGGGGCTAGAGCCACTGTTCACACGTCACCAATGAGCAGCCACAAGGGGGTGGGGCAAGGCCCTTTCCAGAGGATCACTGCAGACACACACACCGTGTGACCCCACAGACCCAACGAGCTGGCCAGAGACAACACATCTGGCAACCTAAATACTCTCAGACCCAGAGTTTGAACACGGACTGATCGCTGCCCCAGATACCAAGCAGGGCCGGCGTGAAACTCCTCATGCTTACTACCACAGACTTTGACACACTTACTCCAAAGCTCACAATTACCCAGGGATGGCGGAGGACACCAGCTGCAAAAAGTCATCTAGGCATTAGGGCCTGCCACACAATGCCTAATCAACAGCTGCCTAACCTGACACAGAAGGCCTTTAACAAGCACAAGGCCTCCACTAAGGTGTTTGTCAAACCCCACTGAGTTTGAACTTCACAACTCAGAATCCAAAGTGTGCACCAGAAGGCACCCAGCATTGCCCTAATGCAAAACCCTTCTACAGGAAGCCCTAGCCAGAAGAGGACAGAGCCATCACCATGGCAACAGACCCAGTTTCCAGACCAACCACTGGGAAAAGGCCTCCTCATCCTGCAAACACCACGGTATGTCCACCAGCAGTCCACCACAACATCCTCCTCCACATGGGTGCTGAACGGAGGCTACACAAGGTCAGCTGGACACGCCTACTTCTGGGTTTACAGGAGCTGCTGACACTCGCAAAAAAGAGCTCCTTGAACAAAACTCAACTAAGGAGTATTGAGAAGGACAAACTTCTGACTCCTTGCCTGCTGCATCACAGTATCAGGCCCCTCCAAGGGAGGAGTATCCCTTGAAACCGTTCGACACCCCTAGAAGCAGCCAGACAACGTTGTATTGAGCAGCGGGCCCACATGCCCAACAGCGAAAGTTCTACCAACACAACTCAGGCAAGCTCTAGTCGGTGCCGCCACAAGAGCCAAGCTACACCGCAAACATCAGATTTCTAGTGTCGTTCGGGCAGAACAGAGAGCTAACATCCACCTGCTGCTCTCCTGCCATCATCACTAGGTCAGTCTGAACCTCTCTGCACACTACAAAATCTCCATAAAAATTACCTGCAATCCCTGGAACCACCAGCACTCTCACCAGTGAGAGTCTAACCAGGCTGTCCCACATCACGGGTACCACAAATAGCCTACTGGCTAACAACATCAACAAAAAAAAAACATCCTACCCGGACTAACTAACTTCAGGATGACAGGTGACACAGCCACGACACCTGCTGCATAAGCTCGAGGAACCACACCTTGCTACAGCCTACATCACAACAGCACACCACCAGACAGCATCCAACAAGGCACCAACAGCCAAAAACCACCACTAGCTCCCAGCCGTGAGTGCCAGGTGTGAGTTCGATTGTTCTGCACCTTGACATCGCTCGTTTTTGTCTATTCTATTCTATAATCTAACGGACAACATCGCTCGAAAGGGGGGAAATATGTAGCTTCTCGACCAATCTGACACACTAATTTTTTATTTGATTTAACAAATCAATTATTCTTTAGGTTAACAAATCGTCACAGTCCCTTCACTCAATTAACTGGATGCCAGGATTTCTGCTGAAAACCATCCCCCCTTGGTCACCATGACAATTAATCATGATATCACTGGTTTTATGGCTTAAAAGGAATGTAGGGGAGAAACTCCATCATTTTACTCATGAGAAAGACACACAGTGCCCAGAGAAATGGACTGTTCTCTAAATAATTCATAGGAAAACCTTTCTTTGAAAGAACACACATATCCTCAGGCCATTGTGTATATTATTTCTGTGTTGTATTTAATCTGTTGTATTAAAGACTATTTTTATTCATGCTTACGATAAAACACTCATTCATATAAGTAACTATATTTCATGTCTAGTATCTATGTTCGCCTGCTTATGATCGAAACCAAAGTGTGATATTAATGCTGACCCGATGCAACATATGCTGTGTCTAAGAATCTGTACTAATTCGTCCCTCAACACTCCAGCGAATTACATATGCAAATACCATGCTTACAGACAAAGAGTCATAAAAATCCCCCGTATTTCCAACCCTCCCGCGTGGGATTTCAGCCTTCCTCATTGGACGAACCCATCTTGAGAGGCGTGAATCTCTGCAGGCTTTAAAGGCCACACTCCATGTGACCTGCCCCTGTCGGTGGTTCAGTGAGATGATAAGATGAAGATGTGAGAAACGCTCCAGGATACCAAAGCTCGTGCCAGGCTTCGGCCTTGTCTTTTCCATTCAACAAGATTCTCTGATTCAAACTGGTTCTTTTCCCTCAACCAAATTCAGCAAAGATATTGGGCCTTAAGATTGCATCGGGAATCTTTTTCAGACAGACTCGCAATTATCAAACTTAGTCGATTTAATTGATATATTAAGTATCAGTTACTCCTTTTTACAAGGTTTGTTTGAACTATGAATCTGACGTTTTCCCTCAGGTTTTTGATCTGCTGAATATGCAAAATGGTTCCATAATTGTCATTCCTTATGTCTCTTTCTTTAGTGCCTAAAAGCTTTATCCCTTTCCTATACCAACTGTATGTGTGTTTGTGTGTATGTGTATGTTAGACCAGCTAATGTGTTTATGTAGTATGTTAGACTAGTTTAAGTGTTTATGTAGTTAATAAAACCTTACTTGTATCACACTTGACGTGTTCATTGTTTACTCATAACCGGAGTCAATAATCATGCAGATTTACGTTACAAACTTATAGAATTGTACAGTAAGAAAATTATTTCCCATAACCAGGAAATTAACGTCTTAGAATTAACAAGACAGTTGACCCTAAGAGGTCAGCTAAATATCTACAGCGGATCTACAATATGAATAGTTAATTATAACTAGTTATGGTTAATTATTCATATTTCCTGTTGTGAGCTAAATTCGCTACACAGTCTAGGCTCAGCCCGAGAGCCACTTTCCCGGTTAATCGTCATGGAGATGCTCCCATTCCATTAGGCCCCTTACGATGTGCCATAACCAGCGGGCGACTGGCATCAGTCGTAGAATTGAGACCGAGCCAAAACCCCAGCATGGGCACTGCCCCAAAACACACAACACATCTAAGGTGCCAGCAGATCTCCTTTCACCTTTATACATTTCAAACTAAATTGAAATATACACATTTTTATTCATTGCATTTGAGTTGCCTTATTTTTGTCCCTTGCATGAATGAATCCTATAAATACACCAATAATTACTAGAGTTAGTACGAGATGTTAGTGATCAGTCTTGGTGACTATTAAAAAACAACGAGGGTCAGTAAATGACTCGAGAATTTGTATGTTTTATTTTTATTTTTGGGTGAACTATCCCATTAAAGGAAGCCCTGGGTCATTCTAAAAAAAAATAGATTTGCAAAACGTTTTAAGATCAGTTCAATTCAGTGACTATAATTTAATTGCATGTCGTGAAAGACTCACAAAGATCAAGAGTCTCTTCTTACTCTGAATTTTGACCGCGGAAGTACTTTTCCCACTTTTAGTACTTTCAAAATATCAGTTTTAACAGCAATAATATGAACGAAAAAGAAACATTTTCTTTGAATTTCGATATTGAATTGTTTATAACATTAGTTACTTTTTTTTGGTACACTTGTCAGATCTTCCACTATTGCTTAATCTGGAGAAACAATATGAGAAATAAATACACACAAAAAATAACTGCAAAAGGCATAGTTGTTGCTTACCAGGAAGAAAACAGGGATATTTTTTGAAGATATATATAGAATATATATATATATATATGTGTGTGTGTGTGTGTGTGTGTGTGTGATGTCAGTTTTACTGTACAGTAACTGATTGTGGAAGTGTTATTTTGGTATTATTATTATGGTGGCCAAATTAAGTATGGCTGCCATTCTAAATTTGAAAGGGTCTTTTATTCCTCTCAATCCATCTTATTATTATTTTTATTTTTTTTACTGATTGGTAAATCTCTGTTTCGTTTTGGAGAACCCACTTTCACCCTGATCTGTACCTTATTTCCCAGTATTTTTGAGGTAGTATAACATGGCAGCCATCTTGAAATAAAATGGATGTCTATTCAGGTGACTGTTGCGGCGGTTGTTTCAGAATGACAGCTTCTTGTCCACTGTGTTTTGCTGTGAAACACACACACACATAAACATTTACACACACTCTTAGCTCACTGTGCTCAGCCATCAGGAATGATGGCCGTTTCAGTTGAGTGGGTTCACGGTGTCAACTCACTTCATTCAGGGGATATACAAGGTGTGAGAGAGACAATCAATGTCATTCAACTTTCACAAACACACACACACACACACACACCCAATCACACTCACACACACAATCACACTCACACACAAACAACTACAACATCACATAACATAAATGCACAAAGCTAACATGTAAAACACACATAGACCTAATGATTACTCCTGTCTGACTCTCTCTGAGTTGCATGTGATGGGTAAAAAGGTTTATCAAGCCATGTTGCTGTAAACATCGGTGAGGAGAGTAGCAGTAGTTTGGGGTTAGAGTGAGTGTCAAAAACATTCACCCTCAGTCACACACCCCCTCACACAGTGTACCCACTCAGACATAGACTTGGACAAATTGCAGATGGCAAAGTTTTCTACACAGAAAGTGGGAGTGTGTATGTGTGTATGAGAGCCAGAGCAGGGTAAGTGTGTTGTGAAGGGGTAATGGGAAAAGCTATTGGAGCGTTTCACTAGGCCTGTCTTGTCATTGTGGGTTTTTGCAGACACAGTCTGACTTTTCCTGACGGCCCTGTAGTTTTATATATTTATTTTTTTAGCCATCTCACTGTATCTTTTGCCTGCACTTTTGACCAAGTTTAGCTTGCTGCTCAATCAGAACTGAGTCTGAGTCAAAGTTTTACGTGACCATTAAAAAATATTCACATTTTTCTCCAATCTATTGTTTGGATAAAAAGTGTACAAAAGGTTATGTACAAATACTTCCATAAATACTATTTGTAAACAACGAGAGTTGAACAACTGTAAATGGCAGTTTTGATGTGTAGGTGGAGACATAGTGCATCTTTGATCGATTTTAAATGTCATTACCAATGTGAAAACCAAACCTACACATTTGCTATGGACTCACACCAGCATGCAAACACAAGCCGTATGAGCACGATCTGCCTAAGAAATGGGGTAATTGTGCCTTGTTAGGCTGTTTTCTCACCCGAGGAACAAAAAAGAAGAAAAACGCAATTATTTCTAGAGATGACTGTTTGGCATGTTTTCTGTATATGTACATGTGAAGTTCTGTTATACTGCACATGCTTAATGTGTTTGTGTTCATATGCATGACATTTGGTCCGTTAGGAGATTTCTGAGAAGCCTAGTGGGTGCACTGCATGGAATAGAGCTAATTACATCATTAATCACAGAACAGAGGTTAGATACTAACAACCTGTGTGCGCCTATGTGTGGGTTTTATTTGTTTCATGTTTGTGCTGATTTTACATTTGGCTATTTATATATTTGTTCATTTAGATGTTTGTTGTTTTCTTAATTGTGCATACTAATAACCTCCAAGTTTAAATAATAAATACGGATTTATATATAGATGATCTATATATATTTTTTTTTTTTTTTTTTGCCGGACACAGTGTTCTTGTCCCTGGGCTTCCAGGGATCAGATGACATTTCCATAAAGTCAACATGAATTCCATTTTCAACCTATTTTATTTCTTATTTGCCATTTTTTCAGAGTGAAAACAGGATTACGCCTGCAGGGACGAATATTCCTTTACATTGGCATTCTCCCATACATTTGCTGTCACATGACCCCCCCCTCTTTGCCATTGCCATTTTGTTTGTAAACATCCGCAGAAACAGGTATAGCCTAAAAAAAAACACTTCTTATAGTTTTCAATGTTGTCAGTGTTAAATTAACAAAAGAACAGCTTTCTTAAAAAAAAAAAAAAAAAAAGAGAAGGAAACTGATGACCCCCAAACTTGAGCAGTAGTTTAGTGAAAATGAGTGATTGGATCATGACTGGATCATTGGATTCAAAGTGGCCATTACTAAACAGAATGTAGCCAGAACAACGGTACTGTAAGTTTGTGAAAACAATGCATAAATAAATACCTTTTAGACTATTTGGTAATATTATCGAATAAAAAAGTGAAATTTATGTATTTATTATCGAATAAAAAAGTGCTATTTATTTATTCATTTATTAGTTTGTTTGTTTATTTAAAATGATGACTTTCATTTTTGGGTGAACTATCCCTTTACATTTAGGGAGGAAGAAGATTAATAGAATAATTCTTACGAACTGAAAACTGTTTTTCACAAACTAGAATCTGCACTCGATAACATGCTCCTCAAAACATCTCCACAGACATACTGTAGCAGCATCCATTCGTTGCATATTTCATACCATGCCGATGAAATGAACCTCAAAAATTACTATAAGCCCATCCAGCCCTCTTCTCCAAACTCGCCGAGAAGTGTTCGAGACACATTGCATTTATTGTGAAACATATGAAAGGGTGCCAAAGAAAAATAATCAAGCCGAGACAAAATTGGCAGTAAAGGCAGTAATAGACAATAGGAACAAACAAAACTGGTGACAGCGATGAGAAGTTGGTATAAATAGCTGTTGAACAGAAAGACACAGGAGGAGATGGATCCGGTAATGAGATGTTCACATCTACACGTGTCTTTGATATCTCGCGATCTGTCACGTCTCCTCAAAGCTGACAGTGCTTGCGAGCTCGCTGTCCACTCGAATTGTCTCGCTTTCTTTACCTCTCTCTCTCTCTACCTCACTCTCGTCAGTCGCTCCTCTCTCTTTATGTTTGTTTGTTGACGAGTAATGATAGCTATCGACGGCTGCCGACTTGCGTCTGTGCAAGAGAGCGCGGCGATGTGTGACTGTGTGTAGGAGAACTGATGGTAATTCCACCTGATGTTCCGGCCCCCCCTCTGGCAGCATCCCAACCTCATTATGCCAATCATTAAGTTTAATGACTTATAAACCACGCATCAGGACTTTACAACTACACATTGGGAGAAATAAAATCGAGCTACATGTGATTAGCAGATATTTATTTCAAATGGATAGCTGAAGTTTATCCATGATCAAAGTAAGAAATGGGGGCAGGTGATTTGTTAAATCACAGAATAGCACAATGGAACTTCCTCCAAGCATCTCAAGAGTTGCTGTTAGCTAGGTGACTCATAATTTTAACATATGCGTATTCGATACTGAGGCCGGCAGCTACAAGTGCAGCCCTAAACCAAAATGCCGAGCATCAAACTTAGTGGAAAAACAGGAGCTATGGCCTCTTTTCGCTGCTCTAGCTGTGCCAAATGATTCATCAAAACGGATAAACACACTACAAGCGCTCTCAGGAAGACAACATTATGCAGGGCTTATTCATTTCTAAAAACACAGACCCGCGAGCACTGAGATGGAAAGAAATATTGCCTCACATGCGGCGTCCTCACATACATTTGCATGTCACATACTCTTTGCACTGCCTTTTCTTGTTGTAAACATCCGCAGGAGAGGTATGACCTACTTGTTGTGGACCTTTTCATTACATGGTGCTTAAATAACAGTTAATAATGTTAATTCACAGCGTAATAATGTTTTTATAGTCCACATATTTGCCTTTGTGAGGGAGTACAGCTGAGTTAGCATCCGACTAAAAATAAGTCTGAGCTTCCTTAAGTCCGCGGCCTTATCTCGGTGACTGCTTGCACGAAGCAAGACTACAGAGAGCATGACGGTGATAATGGCCCGTATCACTAACTGGGAAATATTACAGAAATGCCCTGGCAGGCTTACTAGTGTTCCTACTACACTGATATGTTGCCTGTGGTGATCAAAAGCAGTGTTTGTTTGTGTAAGGAGATATACAATTGTGAAATTGTTAGGCCATTATTTAAAGAAACACTGATGTGATGTGACTTGTATGTAAATGTGTGTATATTCTTTTTTTTATTATACGTATACTATATTTTTATTATTGTATTATATTGTCAATTGACATCAAAGGTTTGTATAATGTTTTTTTGTTTTTTTTCTCAATTTATGATTAACATCAGGTTTGAGGTAAATATAAATTGCCAAAACTTGAATGATACTTGGACATAAATTACACACACAAACAGAAAACCACATTATAAAAGGAAAATCTCGAGAAAACCTATAGCCCCACCGCATCCCGCATATCGTATGGGTTTTTCTCATAAAGAATTTCGTAATTCGAAATATATTTTTATATATTCTTATATTCTATATATTAATTCTACCTATATTTTATTTCAAGTTGTATAAATCAAAAAACAATGTATTGTGAAAAAACACACCTTAACAATTAACAAAATATTTATAGATAAACATTAACCTTAATTAGTAAAAGCTTTAAAAATTGTTCATTGTTAGTTTGTGATGGATGGACAAATGGAACTGTACAATAAAGTGAAACCTATTAAATGATGTAATTGACATTCTTTTCAGGACAAACATGACTTCTTTCTATCTAAATTAGTCTCATTTGTAGATATGCTTTTATCAGGATTCAAAGCACTATTTTCTTGGTGCAATTACCCTGCTACAAGACTATTGACTATTTTTTCTCACATGTGGATCTGTCTTTACAGTGAATTTCATATTTTATCTTCTGTAACAAAGAGCTTATGTGTGACTGATTGTGTGAAAATAGCTGTGTGTGTGTGTTGTTAGATCTTAGGCCTTTGGGATATTTTCAGAAATTTTCAGGGATGATGATAAGTTTTGAAAAGCCCTCTCTAACATTTTAAGTCCTCTAACATTTGCAGTTATCTTGTAAAATGCCATTCAATCATACTGCATCAAGAGCAGCTGGTAAAATGAATCCCCTTGAAATCAAACACCTTTAGGATCAGACCGTTCCATTTTATTGCCTGAAATGAAATTCTGTGAATGTGTGTGTCTGTGTTAGATGATAGTTTGGTGATAATGCCATATGTTCTTAATTCATCATTGCAGTGCTGTATAATAACTCAGAAATGTCAATCAACCGGGAGATAAGTTGTTATTGATAGCCATGATAATTCACAGATGGTCACATGATTAACTGACATGCACATGATCATAATTCACAAAAAAAGTCATATTTATCCTGAATTATGACATCTGACAGCGTGTTGCAGGCTTACCATGATCTCAAACTTGCTACAAGTAATTAATTAAATAATTTAATCTCATCTCAAAATACTGAATGATATGTACATAATGGTAAACCAGACAACTTAAATTACATAGAAAGATCAAGCGTAGCGTTAGTTCTGGCAGGTGATGTTAGTCAAGCTCGCATCAGCTGACTCTCAGCTGATCCCCATCTACCTATAGGAATACGACACATATCTAAGCATTCATACATAAGGTCCCTCAGTATTAACAGCAGTTTTCGTATTGCTCAATAGCTAATTACCCTCCTCCATCCCTAGCTCCTCCTCTGTCAGTCAGGATTCAGCCTTCTGATTATCCTTTGAATCAGACTAATTTTAAAATGTGTACATAACATTATTGAACGTTAACGATATCTGCAATACATTATGTGGGGGGGGGGGGGGGGGGGGGTCTGTTCGTTTTACCCGGGGGGGGGGGGTTATATCCCGCCGATCGCCCGGCGGCTCATCCATGCTAGGCTCATGGGTCTCAGGGAGTTCTTGCCCAGAACAGAACCATACCGCCAATCCAAACTGTATGCTAATTGTCAATCATCTTTGACAATAGTGGTCCTGACAGAAATTATGATGTTGATGATGATGATGATGATGATGATGATGATTATTACTATTATTATTATTATTCTGTAGAGCTATGATAGTTGTTCTGTTTGTCTGGTCTGACTATATGTGAATTGAAACGGACTTAATCGATGATGAGTATATATATATATATATATATATATATAATATATATACCGTATTAGCTTTTCGTTGGATGCTTCTCTGTGTAGTCTTGGTTTTTTCTTTATACTGTGCTCATCTATAAGAACATAAGCTGTACGACATTGTTTTTATTTTTCATATTCAGTCTACTGCTGTGTATATGAAAAATAGCTAATTACTTTCCACATGCCTGATCTCTCTGAACTCAGTCTAAACTGATCGCTGCCAGGAAACATACAAATGTAATGCACAGTGACCTTTCAGAACAGAAAGAGCACTCTGTAAAAACTGCAGATGTGTGGGGAGTTTTATGTCTTTAATATTACACAGAAAAGATTATTTCTGGCTGTCTGTGTGCACGGTGGATTCACTGAGGCTCATTGATCAAATGTAACAGCTGTAAATTAGACTATGCATACTTTCCTGCTACACGTTATGCAAAAAGTAGTATGTCAAATGAGTAGGATGGCAGAATATGTAGGCAAACAATATCCAAAGGACTTTACTGCATCTGCTGAGATTCTGACGTGTGCAGTCGGTGGAGACTTTTATGTCGCATGAGACCACGGGAGCAGAGGAGCTGTCAGATTTTAAGTTTAAAAATACAGTTTGGTGAAGAACTATATAAGACGAGTGGCTCTTTTCAAATGTAAATGCACCAAATACAGTTAATCATTGTGGCTGTGTACTTTTTATTATAAGAACTGGTTATTATAATTGTCATAATTCAAAGAGCACACATCAAGGATGGTGCCAACATGGTGGATGTAGTCTTTGATTCCTGTATTTATGTATTAATATATGTATTAATGTATTTATACTACACTCCAGAAAATACTTGAAGCCTTCAAGAGACGAGAAGTACATTTTTCTTTGAATTCCCTACATACTTTGAACATGCTCAGTATATAGATGCAGCATTTGTCTCTATATCGACTTTAGTCTGCCTTTTAGGAAAACCAAGTGCTTTAATGTAGTTTTCAAATGAAGGAATCACATTTAGACGTTGGGGTTTTATTTTTGTTTGCGGTTTACGAGTGTGTGTGCATTTGTGTGTGTGTTATCGATCTCTGATGATGGTTGGGGTGTGTGTGGAAATCAATGCTAAGTGGGTTTGAGTAGCTAATGGAGATTACTGAAGGTGCATGGTGGAACTGTTCAGACCCTTTACTCTCCAGTGTGTATTGATCTGTCACAAATACAGACAGACAGGAGGGATTGTCAAAGAGCCATTCACCTTAAAAACAGAGCAGATTAAGGCACACACTTTGATGTGGTGGGGTCTGACTGACAACTTAATCTAGTTATTTGGATCTGACAATGTCAATCAAAAAAAAAAAATAAAATAATAAATATTCCTGCACGCTAAAGGACACTTAGAAACTCCAAAAGGACACCAAAGAAGAGCCCATATAAGCACATATGAAAGAAAATAAAAATCATGATTTTTATAGTGTATATAGATATATATATATATTATATATAATCTATAGAGATCTATATATATGTATGTGCAACACAAAGAGCTAGTTTTAACATTTAGAGAAGCAATTTGGATACCGAACGGCACACATGAGTTCCAAAAACTAACCGCCTGCTGACTGCATTTATCTACTACAGTACACGGATCCATTCCATTCAGTATAACTAAACACAGCAGCATAAACATGACAAATCAAAACATTTGTTAATGTGTGTGGAAACAACGTGAATGTAAGGAAATGTCTGTGCCTGTGCATAAACACAACGTGCGATCGTTGTGTCAAGAGCGCTCATACACGCATTTTAGATAATGTACCTCACCGCGTGTTTACTGTAGACTACCTTTACCTTGAATTGCAGTCTTCATCTATCAAACTTTACTAGCGGACTGGTTATCCAGTCAGAAAACATAGTGTGCGTCTATCTGGCATACAGCGGTGATTGTGTGACATCCTCGTCGTCTTCTACTTCACACAGTAAAAACCGACGTGTGATGGTTTGCGCTACTTCAATACAATCACAGATTGACATAGCTCGTGGTTTTTAAAGCGAAACATACTGGAAGTTATAATTTCACTCTGATGTTAATCAGCCTGGTTTGTTTAATGCTTCGCTACTGTATCGTGGACTGAAAACACTTTCCCGGATTTAGCACTTAAAATGATCTTATCGCCACATAGTATCACAATTTTGTTCACGTGTTTAGAAATGAATTGTCTTCGTAATTGCGTTATTGGGTGTTAAATTATTTTAAGCGTTAATATTCGAAATTAAATCGAATCGCTAACACTTAACGTGACAGCCCTATAATATAGAGTATTATATAATATATGAACACACGTTTTTTTTCTGAAAAAAAGTTGGAGATCCATTTAAAATCATTTTTTTATTTATTATTTTTTTTAGTTTTACTCTGGGGTCTCACTCACGACCACTGAGGATACGGTAACTAGGGGTGTCTGCCCCTGGTCTGTCCCCAATAGGGGCGGAGTCGCCACATGGCCTATACTCGGCCCGCCGAGCGGGCACTACAAATCACGGCCCCGTCCCCGGTGCACTCTCTCCAGAACAACCCGTATCAGAGCATCGGGGAAATGCGTACAGACAAGCCTCACCAATCGCACCCTAGCGTCCCATCCGTGAGTCGCTGGAGGAGTCAGAGAGAAAAAGGTGGATAGGTGTTATGTTCATCTGAGTCCCAAAAGTCCCCCTAAGCCTCGCTAAAATTCCCCAATATGGCTTCACCACCCTCAGGGTGAAGGCCTCCATTCCTCTGGCCTCTGTCCCCTGCCTCACAGGGATGTCGCTCCATATTGGATGCCCAGGGATGTCACTGCTCTAAGAAGCACTTCCCTTGGGCCCACAACAAAGATCCTGGTGCGCCAGCTTTCCAATGGGCGCAACTCGAACCTCCTTGTTGGTTGAGATAGAGACCACCGCGGTGTTGCCGGTAGTGCCAACCCATGGCGATCTCCTAGTCTGGGAGAAAGTTTTTCAGTGCTCGCAACCGGCCATCAATCTCCAGGCAGCTGACGCATGTATCATGGGTCCCCCCCCGAAGGGAACGAGACCTCTGCGTCGACGCCTAAAGGAGCGCCTTCGCGTGCCACGCCGCTGAATCACATTGTGTACCAGTCAATAGATGTCTAGACTCACAGCCTTGAGATGGCGCCGCCCACACCCGCGGGAATGTGGCCACTCTACCTCACCCCAACCATGGCGGGAACTATTCGTCTCTAGCAGTTACACGCGACACCGGAGCTTCCCAGCCCCATCCCTGAGAAAGACCATGGTTTCTTCCACCTGTCTAAGGTCACTTTGACACCTCCGCGCGTGACCTTGAGCATGCGAAGCGGGATTCCCCTCCAGGAGAACCCCTTAGTATTGAGCCACCACTGTAGGGGTCTCATGTACAGCAGGCCAAAAGGTATCACGTTGGGCGCAGCTGCCATCAGACCGAACAGTCTCTGAAACGGTTTGACTGTGAGTGACTGGTCTTCTCTCACTCTCTTGACTGCAGTGAGGATAGACTCGATCCGAGCAAGAGACAGATGTGCCTGCATCATGGTCAAATCCCACAATACACCCAGATAAGTGGTCCTCTGTAATAGAGAAAGCACACTCTTCTTGGCGTTTAGTCTTAACCCCAACTCTGTCCCGTGAGCAAGATTGACATCTCGCTGTCGAACCGCCATCTGCTTCGATTGAGCTAAAATCAACCAATCGTCGATATAATTGAGTATGCAGATGCCCTGGAGTCGCAAAGGAGCCAGATCTGCATCCACACACTTCGTGAAAGTGTGGTGTGAGAGTGACAGGCCGAAGGGAAGAGCTCTATATTGGTATGCTTCGCCCCCGCAAGCAAACCTCAGGAACTTCCAGTGTAGAGGGAGGATGGAAACATGGAAATAAACATATGTGAGATCTATCGTAACAAACCAGTCCTCAGACCTGATCTGAGACACAACTTGTTTGAGTGTGAGCCTCATGTTGTTTGAGTCGCATGACTGAGCGGTTTAACTGACGCAGACCTAAAATCGGACGTAACCCCCCATCCTTCTATGGAACTATAAAGTATCGGCAGTAGAACCCGGATTCTCTTTGGTGAGGAGGGACCACCTCGATGACCGCCTTTCTTAAGAGAGTATCTACTTCTTGTTCCATAACCAGAGCCTGCTCAGGGCCCACCAGAGGCTAGACGAACCCCGTTTCAAGGGAGGAGGAGGGAGTAAACGCTCGCGGGAGACCGGCTGCGCCCTGTATCCCTGGCTGGTTGTCAGAACGATCTCCTGAGGTCACTGAGGAGAGACGGGCACCGTGTAATGCGGTGTGAACCTCTCTTCCCAAGAGGGGCCTGCCCTCAGAAGTCCTGAGGCACTGGCGTCAGGACTTCTTGTTCGAGGACTTCTTAGCCTCCAGAAAAGTTCGTAAATCTGGGTTCGGCTTTGAAGCCCCCGACCCAGAGCACTGCTTCTGCCTCCGGTCCCGACGCGGGGGATCAAAAACGAGGAACAAAAAAAAAAAAGGCGACTCTCTTGCTTCGGTTGTCCCTGAGAGGAGCCAGTATGCTAGGAGCTGGCTCCCGCCCAGCAGCCCCCAGAGCTGAGATGTGGCGAGGGAGGAACCGCTGAAACGCCGCCGCTTGTTTATGAGCCTCCTGGTACCTGTCGACAACGGAGTTGACGGCGTCGCCGAACAGGCCAGAAGGCGCAAGCGGGGCATCCATGAGGCAGACCCTGTATTTTTCTCTCATATCTGACAGGGTCAACCGCAGATGCTTCTTCGCTGCGACCATAGCTGCCATGGACTGCCCAATAGCGAGAGTGGTTTCTTTGGTGGTGCAGAGAGAATGATCAGCGGTCCTCCTGAGCTCTGTGATGTTATCAGAGTTTATCTCCTCGCCTTCATCCAGCTCTTTAAGCAGGTCGGCTTGGTATGCCTGTAACACCGCCATGGTGTGCATACCCCACCAGCCTTACCCGCTGCTGTTACCCCTTGCCCACCAGCGCTTGTTTCTCAGCCATCCAGTCCCTGTTACTGTCACAGAGCAAGTAACCACCTCCAACACTCCTCGGTACTGGGCGATTGAGGGGCGCATCCTCCCCTGCGCGTCCCCTCGAGAGCCGACTCTGCGTGCTTCGCTCCAAGCAAACCACGCACAGACTGTGTGTATCCCCGCTTGTAATGTAGCACGGGCAGGGAGAAACACACAGCCTTAATTGATCTGTGCGCCCTTTTTAAAATGCTTTGTCTTTAGCCTCCCCTTAACATGCTGATTTTTCTTTTGAGAGCTTATTGGGACAACCAACGCAATGAAGGCCAATTCCACACGCACCGACACCGCCGACAAACGCCAACAGACCTTTGCCGCTGCTTTAGAATTTGAATGAAAAATAACGTCTGTTCACAGCCCCACAGACCCAACAGCCTTCAGTCAGGGAGAGTTAAATAGGGGAGAAAATGGATTATCGTACAACAATCAAAATGATACTGTGATTAATGTCTTTGCGTGTCATTCATTCTTCCCTGAAATACGGCGAATAAATGTAAATAGGCGGTTGTGAGCCAGGTTGCTGCGACGGGGAAGATGGGGCGCCTACTTAAATTTATGCAGAGAACTGCAGTCGGATTTACAAAGCTTTCAAAATTTTGCTCGGGTGGTCCCTAATCAGTTTCAGCAGTTACTTCAGATGGTGACACCAATCATTCAAAGGCAAAATACAGATTTCAGAGATGCCATTTCACCTGGTGAACGCCTAATGATAACTCTTCGCTTCTTGGCAACAGGTAATAACCTAATGTTTCCTCTTCGATCCGTGTAAATAATTAGCAGTGTTGATAATTATACAAGAAATAGGTTGAAATGTTCAATACTGTAATTCTAAAAGCTTTTTATTTATTGTTTTATTCACAGGGGAATCATTTCGTAGCCTGCATTATGCTTTTCGCATCGGATGCTCAACTTTAAGCAAACTTATACCTGAGACATGTAGAGCCATCTATCAGGTTCTCAAAGAAAGACATCTTAAGGTATGCATTCTGATCCTCACCACTTTGGTTTAATCAATATGTCGATTTATAATTACCTTATTGCAAAGAATAAGTGGGTATCCGCTCTGTTCTTCTCGTTTGATGTATGCGCATCGTTATGGGAACTGTCTGGTCAGGTGGTGCTGAACAAAGCCAGTGCTGTTAGCGCTACATAGTTCAATAATATGGTCAGCGCTACCCTTACGCAAATTAACCGGGGTATTACTGCAAATAAAAATACAAATGTCAATCGATACGCCAAAAATAAACAAACAAATAAATAACATGTTTTTTACTATATTAAACCAGGTTAATTTATTTTTGCAGGGTAACTCTGCCGATTAATGCAAGTGACTACATGCATTTTTGTATACAACATCCAATCTGCCTTATAAAGACTGCTCAAGCTGTGTATTAAAGTACATTCCTTCCTCTATTAGATTATTTTTTCTTTCTAGATAGGTTTGTGGGAACAACCAAACTACCCTTTTTTTTGAAAGATAAAGAATAAAAACTCTCTTTAAAAGTGATTCGTTATTAGTGTCAATTACTAATTTAATTTTGTACTTTAAACCTGGAGACCATGAACTAGGTAACTACTTTTTTTTTTTTGTTTAAGAACAAAAATACCAAATTTTGTTGCCCCCCAAGTATAACTATAGGCCTATACAAACGAACAAACATACAGTACAAACACACGGAGTGAGACCTGAACATTTACCAGCCCTAATAATAATAGTAATAATAATAAAAAGTTTGGACTTTAGATGCAATTAAGTGATTTAGGTACTACAACGGATGTAAATATGGAGCTGCATACTGGCTTGAAGAAGGGCGAGGGGACAATAATATTTGATGTATTTGAAATTGTATGTATTGTAGGTGGTGTGGGTCTTCTATTGATCTTAACTGATGCTCTGTATACTGACAAAAGGCATATATGCTGTCATTCTTGGGTGGCTGCAGATTCTGGTGCTTCTCTGTCAGGACTTTTAGGGTTTCATTTATTGTCCCAAGAATGGCAAGGTCTTGGGCTTGTGCAGGATCAGATGAATATCTTCTTTTACTACGCCTTTTTTTTCCTTTAGGCTGGACCTCTTCCTCCTCCTCTTCCCTTTCTTGTTCTTCCTCTTCTTGCTCCTGCTCTTTATCATCACGTCTGTCATCACCTTCACCCTCTTCAAGTGAAGTAGTAGAGTCCTGTAAAATATTGTTTAAAAATGATTAATTCATGATTTATTTACAAATGTATTATTCTCTTTTCCAGTGCCCTACAACAGCAGATGAGTGGAAAAAAGTATCCGAAGGATTCCAAACCACAGCAAAATTTCCCAATTGCTTAGGGGCTTTGGACGGGAAACACATACGGATTAGACCCCCCCCCCTCCCCCCTCACTGCGGAGCACAGTTCTTCAATTATAAACACTTTAATTTGATTGTTATGATGGCTTTGGTTGACAGCAATTATAGATTTCTTTATGTTGATATAGGGTGTAATGGAAAGGTGTCGGATGGTGGAGTATTCAGAGGGTCAACACTGCAAGAGTCTCTAGAGCAGAGAACTGCAAACATTCCCCAACCCACTCCATTGCCAGGGACAGACATGTCAATGCCATTTTTTGTTGTGGCAGACAACAAGCTTTTCCTCTGAAATCATACTTAATGAAGCCTTTTGCCAGGAGAGGGCTTTCCAGAGAACAGAGAGTCTTCAACTACCGGCTATCCCGTGCCTGCCGTATTGTTGAAAACACCTTTGGCGTCTTTGCGAACAGATTTAGTTTTTTTTTTAAGCACAATTAATCTTGATCCAAATGTTGTGGAGGTTATTGTTCTTGCATCATGTGCCCTGCACAATTATTTACATGATGAATGTGGCAATGCATATTTGTGTGGACTAAATGATCAGGATGGGCAAGAAACCTGGAGGCAAGACCCTCCCCTGCAACAGGCAGCGCTGCCACGGTCCACAAATGCAAGTAGCGAGGCCAAGCAAAACAGGGAAAGGCTGATGGAATACTTTAACTCAGAGGCAGGAGCTGTTCCTTGGCAATGGGATAGACTATAGTAAATCATGTCCACATCCATACCCAGATAATGTACATAACATGTAAACTAATATTAAACTGATGGTAACAGTGAAATATGAGAGCTACACATTTTATATGGTTAATTTAAATTAAACTACATTTTTAAACAGAGAGGTTGATAGAAGTACTTTAATTCTGAGAGGTGAGCTGTCCATGGCAATGGGCTGAATTGCTGTAAATATTTCCCTGCACCCACACCCAAATCAACATATTGTATTAAATAAACTCACATTTTGAACATCAAGGTTTGATGTTGAGGGTCGTTTTTTCATGTGTAGCTCTAAAAACTTAAGTCTCCTCAAAAACCATCCCTGCCTTGGAGTGAGATTTCCTCCGCTACCAGAGGGAGGGGATTTCAAATATCTGCTGTACTGTGTCCTCATATTGTCCATTTTCTTCTTTACCTCAGCTTCTGTGAAACACAAATAATTGAAGATGATACAGTATTAGTGCACTTAAGTATAGAAAGTGCAGGAACAAATCACTATTAAGTTATTTAAACTAACTACAAATAAAACTAAACTACAAATACACTGTGGTTTGAAGGATACTGAGCGGGGTGCACATGCGACACGGATTAAATAGTAAATAACTATATCTAAATAACTGGCTCATCTTGTCTACATAAACAGAATATTAAAGATGACAAAGGAAGGCCGTGTGTTGCCAATTTAAATTCACACTGAGCAAGCTACAAAACCTCAAACAGTTAACGATACTTTGTAGCATTTTAGTGCAAGGCCGTTTACCAAACAAATTTGTAACCATTTGCTTGCTAATACACTCCATTGAAACGCATTGCGACCCACCAGTGTGGCAACCCATGGGTAATAAATTGTAAGGCAGTTTATTAATAATAATAGATATTGTCAATACATTTCCGTTGAGTTAATTTTGAGGCGATCATAATATACCAACCTGAAATTTCCCAAGCGCTGTAGCGATCGATCTGATCGCATTCCCCCTCGCGTTGCGGTTGGTATACTCGGCCACACCCACAGCATAAAGCTCTGGCCTCTCCTCCCAAATATCCAAAAACTGTTCCTCTTTCTGGTATGTCCAGAAACCTGCCATTTTTAAAGTTATATTCCTAAGCGCGCCCAGCACCTACTTACAGTCTTGCCTCATTGTCATGGCCACGGTTCGTGGCCAGGTCAGATTACGTCAGAGTTTGATGTCGTTTGTTGGAAAATCATATCACACTGCTCAGACAATCCACGACCCAACAAACGCCGATTAAACATGTTCAATCGGGTTAAAACCAACTCCGACCAACGCCAACAAACGCCGACAGGGGTAACACACTGATCCAACAAACTCCGACAGACTAGTCTGTTGGCGTCTGTCGGCGTTTGTCGGTGCGGTGTGAATTGAGCCTTTAGACCTTACAAAGCAGAGAGCTTGACTGACCAACAACGATTTTTTTTTTTTTGAATGACGAAAGCTACACCGTTCAACCGCACGTGCTTTTCATAGCTTCCTGGTCATACGCACCGCCCGTGATATGTCGCGCCCATCTATTGGCTAATTAACATGTGATTCAGACGTGGTCAGGGACCTGGTCATCATACACTAAATGATTGAGGATCACACGCTACCAGACTTTAATGTTGTTCCGATCACAACAAACTTATGCAGAAACGTGCGTCTAGTTGCTAGGAGAAGTGTAACACATGAAAAATGTGTTCTCAGAATCAGAATCAGAATCAGAATGAGTTTTATTGCCAGGTATGTTTACACATACGAGGAATTGGTTTTCGTGACAGAAGCTTCCACAGTGTGTAACAGAATGACAGTGACAGAACAAAAACAACAGCATGAATAAAAAATAGAAAATAGAACAGTAGCTGAGGAGAAAATATACAATCGACTTGTATTCAGGTAGTATAACAATAGACGATTGTATGTACAGTATATTATGTGCAATTGAAATGTAACTGAGTGTTATGTGTTAGATAATAAGTGGAATGAGTGATAATAGTGTGTGTTCCACAGTTATTGTCAAGTGTTCATGAGATTCTAACATTGGCTCAAAATATCAAACCGTTTGATCCCTCGGCTGGTGGACTCATGGCTAAAACTAAAAAATCGGATCGGACCATCAGACCTCCGCATTTCTGTGGAATCGTCCCTCTCAATCTGACAGAACTAGCTCTGACTTCGGCAACTACCGTTCAACTCTCCACACGTAAAATCTATGAAAATCGTGACGACATCTGAGTGTATTCCTCATGGCTGGTCTGAGATTTTGACGGAATGATAATCTTAAGCAAAAATATCATGGTTTCACAGTATTGTTGTTACAGCTCTAAAAATTTGTTATTTTTAAATGTCTGGGTAAAAAAAATTTTTTTTTTCCGCTGAACACAATATATTTTGTTTTACATACAGAATATTAGGAACAGTAGATTGTTTTTTTTTCTTTGATTTGTTTCTGAAATATTGAATTGTGGGCTGTCCTGCAGCTTTTAATGTGGATGGTTGATTTGCTGATAGAGCTACTGCTGCCCTAAAAAGAAAAATAAAGATTGACATCTTTATTTAACCTAAATCTGTAATCACAGTTATTTAATTTTAGTTATATAATTCATATACATATTATTTCATATAATTTATTTATATAATTTCATATTTATTTATATAATTTCATATACATAATTTGTTTAAATAATAACTCAATTTGAAGCATAAACAGAATGTTTTGACTAGCTTTGTGAAATTATACTAAATGCCTGAACGAAACAAACAGCAGGAGCTCTGAATGAGACACAGATTCACTCTCTTACAGCAGGTGGCGCTTATGGAACAAATCAGCGCATCGCTGAACCACTGGCTTTAATGTTATATAAAATACGAGAGAAAAGAAAATACCTCTAAACTCTTCTGAAGCAACAGTTCCCCTCAGAAACACATTCATATTAACCCCAAATCAGTATTTAGGATTTTCTTCCAATAGTTTGTGCATCTTGAACAGTGAGTGATCTGCCTGCTACGGTATTTTTTTCTGTGCGTCCGTCTTCAGCGTCTCTTGCCTGTGTTAACGGGCGTTTACAGACCTCATATTTTCACATAAATTACATTTTGGAAAATGATAAGTAATTTAAGTCCATAACAGAGACGAGCTGCAATAAAAAAAAAAACGTCCTGTTGCGATCACGTAAGTTCCAGGGGAAGCTCCTTCGGCCATCCTACACACACGTGACTGACCACTCACTCGCACCAACAGGAGGTGGAGGGTCGTGTCACTCACTGCACTCAACCTGAGGGATTCCTTCCTACCAGGGCTGGATTGGTAATCGGGCATACCGGGCATTTTCCTGGTGGGCCGATGCACTTAAGGGGCCGACAGAATGTTTTGTTTTTTTCGAGGACCATCACGCAGAGACAGCGAGCAGCCAGTGGCCCATTGATTTGTCTCCTGTATTGACAGCGTAAACATCCAATCACAATGCGCTATAGACGGAGCATGAAGTAGAGACCTGCGCGGACGGATTTTTCAGTCCCGCTCCCGCAATATTCTGTCCCGCGCCCGCAGAAATATGTCTTATCTGGTCCCGCTCTCGCCCGCGACATTCATGTTTTGTCCCTCTCCCGCCTGCAGAAGCCCGCATGAAAGTAATCTATATATAATGTTTTGTGTCAGCACTCAAAGAAAGGGACATTAAAATGGGGTCTGTAATATAGCCACAACATCCCAGCCAGAATGCTCCATAAATCATACATCCGCAACCACCCTGTGTATTTTTAAACGAAAGCAGCATGGGATGTCTGGCGTGCATGTTTGGCATGGCAGAATGCGAGCAGACACTTCCTTTATCATCACTAAAAGCTTACGTCTCAGTTCTCGTTCGCTCAACTCGGTTATAACACCATGAACATATGCAACAATGAATGCTTCACAATTTCCACACTCGTGTGTTAAAAAAGACGATTCGTGCGCCAAAATTTCATCACGGCGTGATGGATTCTAACGTACAGTAATCACCTCTGATTGGCCATTGCGTTCTAGAAATCAACAGCTGAGTCTGTGATTGGCTACATTAAAGGCATACCCTTTAAACACGTGTTATAAATAGAAACTCTGCCTAGCTTGCCCATTAATCATTTTAATGTTATTAGTTGTTCTTTTTACTTTTGTGCAACACAATCTATATGTTTTAGACATTTTATGTTTAGATCATTTCTATTTTGCGGGATCCCGCAAATCTTTATTCCCTGCCCGCCCACACACACACACAGTCTTTTCCCTGCCCCACCCGCAATCGCCCCAAGAGTTCCCGCGCCGCACCCCGGTTTTTTGGGACCTCGGAGTGCAGGTCTCTACGATTAAATATTTTGCTCCACCTATATAAAGATCGCATCTCCCCAACTTCTTCCTCGTCGGCTTTTAGTCAAATGAGCGCGGAAAAGGTACAGGTGATGAGGGAGCTTCAATAGAACAACAGTGAACTGCTGTCAGTTGAGATGATGTCAGGCCATATGTCAGCACAAACACATTTTCCGGTCTTGTTCATCCATTATACTGTTGCTCGTAGCATGGTGCTTTGCAATGCACCCCAATGGCTGCGGCGCCTCTGGTGTATCATTTCATAGTAAAAGCGCAAAGAAACAACGAGCAATGCGTGTATATGTATGTCAGCAGTGAGTCAAAGTCATTAAGAGTAATTTCACTCGCGTTATCTTGAAGGGCAGCTCCTATATCTTTAATGGGTAAAACGCATCCAGCGCTTACCCGACCGCGTGACTGTTCTGCTCATCTGGGACTTTATTTTTCCCCAATTCAAACTATCGATTGACACATCTTGATTTCTGTAGGCTTTGGTATGGTCCAATGGTAGGTTACCAAAAGCGATTAGCTGCCTTAAAACGGCGCATGCTGTAATCTTTGTTTTAATGCTGATTTTAAGTACAGATTCTGAAATTAGTGGTTTCAAAAACTGTCCCCGCTGAGCAGCCCTCTCCCTCATCTAACACACCGATTCACTTTCAGCTCTTTAGGTAGAGACCGAGTTGAGACCTGACGTGTCCAAAAATTAAAAGTCTAGGAAAAATATGAAGTGTGTCAGCTCCATCGTGTTCAACAAGGCGGCAGCTCTTAAGCAGCCAAATAACCTATAACCAGCTGCTGTGATTCTGTTAATCAAGAAAAAAAAAATGGAATCAATAACTTTTGTAGCTTAATGATTCATCTATATGTCATTAGAATTTTATGTTTGATAACTTTATTCAATTTCGCTATATTGCCTACGGCGAACGACATTGTTTAGTTCCTGAATTAAAAGTGTTCTTTTGTTTAAAGTCTAATAAATGTTTAATTGAAGCTCCAATTTAACGTCGAGTTGATATGGCTATATTCCATGGTTAAATTTAGGGGACAAAAGCATAACCGCCGAGTATTGTATGATACTTCCTTCAGTCCTCAAAAAGATGTACTTAAACCCATATTAAATATACCCTCTTTATGTTGTTTCTCTAAATTAATTTAAAGATGGGAATGTAATTATTGAATATAACTCCATAACAAAATGTATATATTATGGCTTTCTAACTATGATGGGAAGACACTGATCTCAGCGCATCACGAGATTTGCTACACTCACCCAGCACATTAGTTCCCTATTCTGGCCCTTGTCCTTAAGTAGGTGAAATCATCTACTCATTGGAATCGAACTAATTCGATCAGGTAGACAACAAAGCTATCTTTGTATCAGACTAAAACGCCCTTTCACGACATAGATACTCTGATCGCTAAGTATAGACTAGTATCTCCAGCAGAACTGCTGAGTAAATTAACTGATGCCCTTAGGCCCATGAACACGAGGTTTATACAGCATGATTTTCGACCACCAGCTTCCCGCATGACAAAAACCCTTACTTCCTTTTGTCACAGACAAAGAAACAGAACATACACAGACAATTCATAAGACAATCATTTAAAATCATTTAAAGTATCGGAGCAATATACTCCCGAATAATATGCTTTCTGCTTGATGTGTTTTATTGTAATCTATTAAGTTTAATCGATATTTTATAACCCTTTTATTTAGATAAAGTGATTAAAGGTACTCTGTGTATGCCAGATATGCGAAGTTTAGGCTTGTAGGAATGGTCATGATATTTAAGTAACCTTGGTATGGATGAAAATGTTTTATTTTGAATATTGTGTGTTGTACGACACCTTATAGAAAATTATCAAACATTTTCAAAGACATTTCTCCACGAGAGCATGTGACGTACATGATAAAGGAACCACACAGGACGTGGCTAAGCCCAGCAGCCACTATCTGATTGGAACAGCGACCCGTGGGATGGACCTTACTCCGCGGATCAAAACCCACGCACACGATTCGGTGCTTCTGGTACCCGTCAAGACATCTGGCCTTTCCGTTGGTGAGCGCGACACAAGGCACCCCCGAGACCATCTATGAACTCAAACACTTCAGTGAACCTTCGCGATCTTCAAATAACTTAAAGTCTTTCAAACTCAGACTTTTAGTAGAACTGCTCAAGCCTCTGTGTCATCAAGAAAGCAACCAATCCAACGAGGGATCTCCCAAAAGGACGTCATCAAAACGTCATTCAGGCGCCAGATCAACAGCCAATCAGCAACGGAATCCCCTCCAGCACGCCCGCGTCAGCGACGGAACCACCTCAGCGTTCAGCTGTCAACTAAGCCAAACTCAAGTACAGACAAAGCTCCTATCTGCTGACATCGGTGTTGAACTGGTGGATTGAGTTAAGCAGTAAAGATAAGACAATCTCTGCTTGGTGTTTCTCCTAGGCTGAATTTAAAACCACTTGCGAAAACGATTTAGGACTTTGAAAACTTCATGCAACGCCGTTGACTCATTTCCTTGAATCTTTGTTTGTATGTGTATGTTTTAGTTAGGTTTATGTAATCTAGATTAGCCAATAAAATCCATGTTTCATGTGTCTGGGGCAATAATTTCCAAGTAAAACGGGGCCCAAAGGAATCCGTGCTACTTGCTACCTAGCTCGACGTACTTATCATATTCCTCTGGTGAGAGCTTACAATAAATCATAAGTTTGTTGGACCGTGGCCAGAAACCATATTAATTTGTTAAGATACTAAGAATCCCGTCTCTCTGGACGAGCCTGGCTTTTAAAGTGCAAACTAACAATGTGCAATCAGTTTAATCATGTGAACTTGGGACTCCAGATCCGCGTCCTAGCAACCCTTAATGTATAATCACCCTTAAGCCCTATAATTACCAATTAAGCAATGAATAATGATAATGTCAGTACATTATTCCATATTAATCACATTTTATTTCAGAAAAAAAAAAATGTAATCGATTGACAGCACTAATTATAATATCAAATATAAAAGTCAAGTATTTAAATAATATTATTTAATTTAAAAAAAAATTATATATTTTTTTTTAATAGAATGTGTCATCTTCTACATGTGAAAAACGACCCAGAAATAAGAAATAACTGTCTTTTTGGAGGAAAAGCATAAAAGTATTTGCATATACACAAAATAGTAATATGAAATGTAAATATTTCATAATAACATTCAGCCAAAATGCATATATTATTTTGAATTTAAATAAGAATTTCAGAAATATTTAATATTAAAGATACAAATGTAAATTAATTTCAGTCACAATGAATCTTCAAAATGAGCCAGTCAATCAGGGCACATGACAAAACAATCAAGATTTCCCTTATCGGACGGCAAATCAGTGCAGGCATTGAAAATGGCCCGCTTGATAATAAATTGATAACGTTACACAGTGAAATCGTGAGTTACACATGTCCTTCTGTCTCCCTTCATTATGAAGAAGCTGTGATCCCTCAGAGAACTTGTCAGACAAGGGCCGGGAGACATGGGGATTACGCTTCAGAAAAGAGCTGAGAATGTGTTTACAAATTAATCGACAAGTAAATATTTAGCAGCACTTAAGAAGAAAGTTGAATAATTTAGGGGCTATTTGTGATTCAGAGGCTGCCATTGCAGATGGAGACACCCCAGAGCAGGAAGGGGCAGCTTTCATGTCTTTATGGTGCTACATTGCTCTTGTCACTTACACCCGCTCTGTGTTTGTCTCTGTGTGTTTATTATTTTGCCTTGCTCGTCTGGTGGAGCCGTGATGCAAAGTTGAACTGGCAGTAGTGCTCTTAGTGGTACAACCAACACAATTCTCTCATTCTGTAACCACACATACACACACATCCAAAATCTGACAAACAGGCAGGTGATATAAAGACATTAATAGTAACGGATCAGCCTGCCATGTAATGAAATGCATTTGCTCTGAAGATATCAGAAGACTTTAAGCGTTCCTCCGTGGACATGAGGATAAACGTTTTGTTAGACAGATAGTTGTAATGATATTTTTAGTGTATAAATGAACTACGCTTTTGAATGATGGCCCAAGGGTTATAAATAGATAAGAAATCACTACATATGCAGCAATAATTTAATGCACTTGGAATCACTGTAACCGAGGTGGCATAACCAGATTATTCTTCCTCCCTCTTTTCTCACTCACACTCGTTTTGACAGCCTTGCACTCAATTTCTCATTCCCATCAGATTAAATTGGAATTATTTGAAGGATTAATCTTGGGAGGGAACCAAAAGCTTTACGTCTGTTCTTATTTGTATAATTCACCTCAAGGTTATTACTGTTATGGGCATTACGAGGACCAGACAACGCTCGACCCGCCACTTTGTGGTTTTAAGGTTGTAATGCTAGCATGCTCACACACACCAAGGTTTTTTATTCAGATACACACACAGTCTCTCCATACCCAGCTTTCTATCAGTAACCTCAAAAGCATGTGCCAGTGTATGTAGTTTAAAAAGTATGGTTTTATGACTGGCCTGTGTGACTCATTTCCATATTAGAGGAGTGAGAGGAAAAGACTCTGTACTTGTGGAGCATGGTAATATCTGACAGTCTCATGAGGGATGGAAACATATCCCTTTTAACCAGTATGCACTTATATTTGAATTAAATTCCTGCCATTTTATATGCACTCATATCTAAATCACTTCAATATATGAAGGAATTCAGTGCACTTATTCAAGATATGCATTAATGTCAATTTTTCATAGATAAGTGCAGGCGAATGTTAAGTAGCTATGTATAGTTTCTGAGTGGTAAATCATTATTATAAATGTGTTGCTTCATACTGGTAATTAACAATAGCAGTGCATACTTAAAACAGAGGCTATTATGTGTGCACTTTGTTGGTAATCGTTTTAATACACAGATATCAAGGGGGACCTATTAACCTAGTTACGTAAGGATGGGGTGATTTACATGAGACTCCCTGTAATCTAAGAGATTTATGAATAAATGCAGGTGTTCACAACTCTTGTGAAAGGTTAGACTGAAACTAGAGCAGGAGTCAGTTAAGGACACAGAGGCATAGCATGTTTAATTCACTGACAAATTCCCGCTACCCACAGCCAACATCCGCACCATCATCTTTTACTTGCTCTCTTCCTTCTCACCCTCTCGCCTCAACTGTATCATACTGTTTCTGTAGTTAAATTTATTTTCACAATCAGTTCAAGGCATTTGGTTCAAAGCCTTGTGCAGTAACTGTGAAAAAAAGTGTTTTTGGGCTAACCTAAAAATATATGATATGGGGTAACCTAAAATATATATATATATATATAATTATATATATATATATATATACATACTTCTATCTGTCAATCCTCAGTCAGTCCGTGTCGGCCACAACACCTCGAGCACTACCACACTGAGCACAGGTGCCCCACAGGGCTGTGTGCTCAGCCCGCTGCTCTTCACGCTGCTGACCCACGACTGCACTGCCAAGTTCAGCTCCAACCACATCATAAAGTTTGCGGATGACACAACGGTGGTGGGTCTCATCAGCAACAGTGATGAAACACCCTACAGAAAGGAAGTGGCACAACTGGTTGAATGGTGTGGCGCAAACAACCTGTCCCTCAATGTAAGACAAAAGAGGTTGTGATGGACTTCAGGAGAAACTCTGTTGACCACCCCCCACTGACCATCAACAGCTCGACTGTGGAGAGAGTCAGCAGCACTAAATTCCTGGGGGTGCACATCACAGAGGATCTCACCTGGACCACCAACACCATGTCACTCTCCAAGAAGGCACAACAGCGCCTACACTTTCTCTGCCGGCTGAAAAGAGCAAATCTCCCTCCTCCCATCCTCACCACATTCTATAGGGGCACCATTGAGTGCGTGCTGACCAGCTGCATCACTGTCTGGTATAGGAACTGTAGTGCAGCAGACCGCAAGACCCTCCAGCGGACAGTGAACACAGCTGCAAAGATCATCGGTGCCCCTCTCCCCTCCATCCTGGACATTTTCCTTACACGATGCTCCAGCAAAGCCAACAGTATCGTGAAGGACCCCACTCATCCCTCCCACAGTCTCTTCCAGCTCCTACCATCAGGAAGACGGTACCGGAGCATCAGAGCCCGCTCCGCCAGACTGCTCAACAGCTTTTTCCCCCAGGCTGTGAGAGCCCTGAACTAAAATAACCCCGCCCTCCTCTGAAACCCCCACATAACCCCCTACCTCCTCAACTGGACCACATCTCACTCCTACAACCCCCAACCCCCCCCCCCCCCCCCCCCCCCCACCTACCGCATGCACCAAAAAAAAAAAAAAACTCTCTGAAACAATCAAAGTGTGCTACAGGGCCCTACCACCTGTAAAACATACTCTCCTCTATACGCACCTAGGACATTTTTCACTACACAAACTTCAATTCAAAGTTTCGACGGGCCTACACCTGTAGCAACCCTCTCCTCCTCTATACGCACTATACATTTTTCCCACACGCTGCTTTGTGTATCATAAATCCCACAAAAGCTCTCATACTAGGGTGGCTTACATCTCTGCCCTACAAATCCTCTGCACTGTTCCCCAGCCACTGCTGACTACGATGTTTCTTCTCTTTGCACATGGACAGTAGTATGTGAAGCCTCCGTATAGTCCTGGATTTTATTATTTTTATTTTTTTATTTTTTTTAACTTTGTATAGTACACATTTAATATATAGTATATTTATAATCAAAATCAGTCAGTAGGTTAGTTGTGTATAGGCTTTTACTGCTTTACTGTATAGGTTTTTTTGCCTGTTGTATGCCTGTATTTATGTAACACCGTGGTCCTGTGAGTCACGACATTTCGTTCCACTGTATGTCCTCACATGCAGCAGAATGACAATAAAGCTCAACTTGACTTGAACTTGACTTGATATATATATATATGGTAACATGTAGGCTAAAATATACCTTGAATACATTCATAAATATGAATATAACAGTATCTAAATGTAGCAATGGCATTTGCACCTGTGCAGCATGTGTGATCATGCGAGATGAAACAAAGGGAGAAAGGAGGAGGAGAAAAAGCTGGACTAGTTGTGTAGGTGTATGACGGTGTGAAGGTGTGATAACACAAGGAACCCGACAATATTCCCACTTCCTTTCGCAGTTGTCAGTGCTTTTGAGTGACGGTGTCACAGCCACTGTCACTATCAATAGAAATATCAGCAGGATCTTTAGCTTTAATCAGGTCTCTCTCTCTTACACACACACTCAAAACACGCATTATTAAGCATGGCAGTGTGTATTGTTCAGTTTAACAGGTTAGTTCACCCAGAAATGAAAGTTTTGTTATCGTTTACTCACCCTCATGTCATTCCAAACTTGAATGAATATC
This sequence comes from Sinocyclocheilus anophthalmus, assembly GCA_018155175.1. Taxonomy (NCBI): domain Eukaryota; kingdom Metazoa; phylum Chordata; class Actinopteri; order Cypriniformes; family Cyprinidae; genus Sinocyclocheilus; species Sinocyclocheilus anophthalmus. The sequence goes on from JADLZN010005645.1 coordinate 30,477, forward strand.
TTTCTTCTGTGGAACGTAAAAGAAGATATTCAGTATATCTTCTTTGTGTTATGTGGAAGAAAGACATGCATAGACTAAATGAACAGAATTTAAATTTCTCGTTGAGCTATCACTTACAATGTATCATGAAAAACCTGGTACAATTGTTTAATCAGATTTGATCAGATCAGAATACCAAGGTGTGTACACACGCACAATATCGAGAGTTGCCATATTTACATACCATGGTATTTGCAAGGTACTTCTGATATTACAGCAAGAAAAATGTCTGCTAATACAATGATATTTGTGTGTGTTTGCAAGAAATAATGATTAATGTTTTCAGATTCTTTTTAGGTCTAGAATAAAATGTGTGGTACATTTGTGGTGTATTCTCAGATAGCCTGCTTATTGACACTTATGTGATTTGTGCAGTTTATTCTTTTTCATTTATGCAAGAAAACATCATCTGGTGAAATGCATGTAATGATAATTGTTCACAAACACGACAATATTGATTGGCAACACAATTAAACCTGAATCCTTTGACCTGCAGTGCGACAGATTTCGCCCTTTATAACTAAACAGTAACACTATCCAGAATAAAACAAAACAGGCAGAATACTAACAAGGCTGCTTATTGTTCCAAATGTGTTCTTGGCAGTGGTGGAAAAAAAAGTTCTCCCCAATGAGTAAACAACCTCATTTGTATGTTTAAATTGGGTTGATGCACACGTAACTGGTGCATAGTTGATGTGTTTAAAATGTAATTCAACCAAATTTAACTGTTCAAATAAGATTTTTGCCTCTTGGTTCCAAATAAGCGACCACACTAAATGGAGAATCAATACTAACAAGATCTGGCTTGTGTAACAACAGCTTCTTGTATCAAATGCCTTCATTGACAACCTCGTTATTTCAGAAGGCAGCGCTCATTTGCCTATGCATTACCTAACCGCTTGAATCTCAGCCTCCTGCAAGTGAATTATTTAAAGAGTTGACTTAGTTCCAAGAGATGGAGGACAAGATCAGCTAATGACAGTTCACTCTGGATCCTCGTATGTCTCTATATGTTGTTTTAATGAGGTACTATATTGGATCCGTGCATAATGGTTTCTTATTTATTAAGTGATATTGTTTGTGTGTGTGCTGCTCTGTTTAGGGATACATAAACCTAAGGGTCTCTAGTGTTATAATCGCTACCTACACTCTTAAAAATAAAGGTGCTTCAAAAGGTTCTTCAAGCGATGCCATAGAAGAACCATTTTTAGTTTCACAAAGAACCATTCAGTCAAAGGTTCTTTAAAGAACCATCTCTTTCTTACCTTTTTTTGTAATCTGAAGAACCTTCTTTCGCCACAAAGAACCTTTTGTGAAACAGAAAGGTTCTTCAGATGTTAAAGGTTCTGTATGGAACCATCGTGAAGCACCTTCAACTATGGCATCGTGAAGCACCTTTATTTTTAAGAGTATATAGGAATAAAATAAGAAGATGAATTTGTCACAAGCATTATAAATTGTGTTGTGTACCATTTTTCTATAACTGTATGGACTGTAAATAACTTGGAGTACATTTTACAAGAAAATACTATTCTAGTCTTTCTACTTCTACTAATCTTTGTAATTGCTTGTGAAATTTACTAGCAACCCCCCGCCCCCACCCCCAGCTCCAGGTTTAATCAACATGGTACTCATCATTTATCTTTCCAAACTGTTACAAAGCATTATATTAAAATCGTTTACTGATTCATTGATTGAGTGATTGTTATTTTTTGTTTGTTTTTAATGCTACATGAAATGTTTAAATAGCTGTATATTTTCATAATTTCATGTTAATAATTTTTTATTAAAATAAATATTTTTACAATGTGCACTGTAAACAACTCACAGACTCCATTCTGGCTCCTAGGTGCCCATGGGCATTGTGTTAGAGACCACTGAGAGACAAATGTGCCCACAGCTGGATGGATAGAACGACTGACTATAGATAGATAGATGATAGATAGATAATAGATAGATAGATTATAGTAGTCTTGTTTTCTCTGTGCTCTGAGTGGTAGACAAATGCAGAGAGACAGGGACTGGGGCAGCGGGAGAGGGAGAGAGAGAGAGAGAGAGAGAGAAAGGCATGAAGAGAAAGTGTATGGGGGATTCCATGTCTCAGCTACCTGCTCAGGTCCACTATGATGTGATCTGAACTGAATTTACACACACACACACACACACACACACACACATACATACATACATACAAAGAGGCCTCACCTGAGGGGTCATGGGAGTTATTGGATATCCAACTGGGAAATGTCATCTCTTGGTCTGCTGCTACTGACATACATATTGTACAGATCACCGCTCTGTGTTGTGTGTGTGTGGTGACCTTGTCAGTGGTGGGTGCGTTTTCTTATGATTTGACAGAAAAAGATGACCAATATGTGAGGCGACTCTCTCTATCCTGAAAAACATCCCTCGAGACCATTGACTGTCTGTTGTGTTTATTGTAAGTTTTGGGGCTTTATTGCATTAGATGGCCAACAATAAGCACAACGACTGTGAGCTTATAGAAAAATATTATATATATATATACTGTATATATTTATATATATATATACATATATATATAATATATATATATATATATATAGATATCTATATTATATGTAGCAGCGCACAGTCATCTTGTAAAACATTTGGAATGAGAGGACGTTTTCAGAGTTTCTAAACTTGCCACTGTATAATTTTTTTTTTGTTTTCTTTTTTTTTTTTTTTAGGTTTCGTCTTATAGCTTGATTCATCATATTGATTAATAACATGCACACGAATGGCACATGAATATGAGCTTCTGACGTGTGTATGACTGATGTCTGTTCTAAATACACTCTTAAAAATAAAGGTGCTTTCTTTATGGAACCATTTAGACAAAAAAGTTCTTCTATGGCATCGTGAAGCACCTTTATTTTTAAGAGTGTTCCTATAGGCTTTAATGTTTACTTAAAAAGTTTGGCTTTAGGCCATGGCTAACCATAGTCATATATCATGCAGCCGATGTGTAGATTCCATTTATGTTGGTATTTATTTGTGAATTATGTACCGAATGGCCTTTAAATGTGCTGCACACCACGATTGTGCACCCAACTGTTTTGAGAGTGTGAGAGAAAAAAGCAAGAGGTTGCATGTCTCTAACAAATGTTCTGAGCAGTTATGGGGTTTTGTATGTGTTTTAAAGCCCATATGCCTCATGCAGTCAAGTGGCATGGAAATCCAGTTAAAGCTACTTTAGGCAAGTGCTATTCACACAGAAACACTCACGACACAAAAACACATGCAAATCCACTCAAGCTACATAATGGAAATTGTAGTATGTTGCCGCATAAACTACTGCGAATGCCCACAATGACTTGCACAGACATGCAAATCCTGTTGGTCTGTCTAAAGACTACAGCATAAACCCTTTTCTCGTTCACAATAACATTTGGCGATATTATGTCGGAATCCTGTTATCACACATCAATAGAGAGGGACCACAAGTGGGGAGGGCCCTTCAGGACAAAAAAAAAACAACAGCTTCAAACGGCTGCCGAGAACGTATGCGTGCACTCGTCCAACGGTCTTTGAAAAATAAAGACTCATTGATGAAAGACCGGCCCACACTCTGAATAGGTTAATGTAGCAATGAGACTCAATTAGCTGGATCACTAAATCTAAATGCTGTGTCTGCAAAAACAACGCAACCGAGACTCTGATACGTACAATGAAAGCGCTTTCATTCCATCCTCCCCTTCTGTCTTATCCACTTAAATGAGCTGGGAACATATTTTGACTCAAAAAGACACCGAGAAACTTTTCATGATGCTGAGAATGCAATCATCCTCCTTTCTGGTGGATTAGTATGTGTTAGCGAAAATTAGCATTCGCACGATTCTCTAGCGTGACGCGTGTTTGTATGCATTCAGCTCGCCCAGCTGTCTCCCTTCAGTATGCCAGCGCGACCCGCTGGTTCCTGTGTGCTTACAATGCCCTCGCGCCGTAATTAGCTCTGCCAGTCAAGTGTCTCAAATTGGATTAGCTGCAGTTCTTTTGGGGTTTCTTCATATCGGAGGAATTCTCCACATAATGCTCCAGATTGAGAGTCTCGGAGGGTCCTTTGAGAGGGCCTGAACCGCACAATGTTCAGGCCGTAGCCCCACAGTTTTCCACCCACCACGGTGCACCCATAAACCAGACAATTGCATTATTCTCGTTAAGTAGCGTGGCGGGATAAACACAACCACCCGTGCCTTTATATATGTGGGCTGCTGGTTTTTGCCACAAGAGAAAGACTGATGAAAGAACATTTGAAGAGACCATTATTGATCACTATCTTTGTCAGCGCCACCAATTTGAAAGCCTCTGCGTGATAATCCATTGTTTCTGTCATAAACGTATGGAACAAGCATATTTTTGTTTTGTTTGAAGGAGGCTGAAATTAATGAATGTTGGCATAATAATGTATTTTTCTCTATCGGGTTTTGTTTACTACATACCAACACAAATATACTCAGAATGCAGACATTGAAGAAATATTCCAAATGTGGATAATCAACTTTATGTGCTTTGCTGCAAGACAAAACACCAAACTGAGATGTTTTTATTGTTATTTATTTTATTTTTTATAGAAATGCACCAAGTGTGTTTACACTATTAATTTTTGAGTGTATTTTTTTTCTTTACAGAGCAAAACAAATCATTTAATGATGCTCAAGTAATTAACTTATTGCATTGCATTGCATTGTTGTTGAATGTATAGTATAATAGGGTGAAAGTATTTTAATAGCTTTGATCACAGCATAGAGTAGTGTTAATGTTAATGTAATTAGTAGGCCCCTACCAAAACTAATTAACACAACATGATTGCATAAGGAAACATCATTCTTGTTCTGTATGCCACTCTGGTGCTGTATTCAGCTCTTTTTCAGATTATTTGTTTACCCAATTTACAGTTTTAATTGAAATTACTAAAAATAAAATGAATAAAACATTAATATATAATATATAATAATCTATATTATATATATATATATATTATATATATATATATATATATACAGTAATATAATCTAAAGGGCAGTAAATATATAGAACAAAAAAAGTGTTATGTTGTTACATGTTGTTCTTCTTGAACATTTATCCCAAGTAAAGTTTTGTTTTTCAACAAAAATTTAACCAACATGTTAAACAAATAATGTTTTCAACAGGGGATAATAAGATTTTTTTTTTGTGTCATGTGAAACTGAAGATTGGAGTATGAGAGCTGATAATCAGTTTTTCGCATCTTTTTAGGATTATATTAAATACATTAAAAATGGAAACTGTGTGTGGTGGTGTGTGTGTGTGGGTTTGTGTGTGTGTATATATAGATTATATATTTATATATATATATATATATTATATTGTATATATACCAATGTAGTCTTGTTGAGCAAAAATAATTCTTTCAAAAACACACAAGACTCTTACTGACACCAAACTTTTGAACATTAGTGTATTTTGTGCCATTTTGATTCAATGTAAAGACAAACACTGTGTGTTTCCTAAATGGATATACCATTTTGAACAAGTGGGTTGAGTGAATGGTTGAAATGACACGCTCATAAAGACACTATAAAGTAACTTATCGCCACCTACTGGTATAACCGTAACCTGCAAAAGGAGTCAGTGAAAAGTCACCATGGAACAACATGCACAATAGATAATTATATTGTAGAGCTGCTTGTATTTATTCGTATTGCTTTTATAATTAATTGATAAAAAAGACAATGTAAAGTAAAATGCTGCCACATACTTCAAGTTCATGCATTAAAATTGTCAACACATCTTCTCAGGCTTGACTGTGTAACATTAATAAAGGTGTTCAAGGTAATAATCTCATAGAACTGCCATGCTGCCGTGGGCCTGACATGTGAGGATCTATGTCAAACAGCCATGAAAGCAGGACCCCCTTCCAGTTTGCCGGAGCACAGGCCCACCCCTGCGGTGATATTTACATGGTAATTAAGCTGTCTTTATTGGAGACCAGGTCCCTCGTGCTGCTGACCGACCATGACCTTTCTGCCTGACCAAACAAGCATTAAACATTCAAAAATTACAACATGTCAAGAGCTGGACACTGCACCCCTGAGCTACCACACTGAGCTATTGAGAGTAGCTATTCAAGTATATTTAATCAAGCAAAGGAAAGAGACAGACAGAGGGAGAGATGAGTAAAGCACATCTCTATTCACTATTCAAGGCTCCTCACGTTTGAATTTAAGGAACCTGCTGGGATTCTCATTTTCTGAGCACTTGTTAGTGCTCTTTGTTTTAGTGTTTCTTACTATAAATTGAACGCAGCAAATAGCTCTGCATCCATTTGAATTGAACTTGTGAAGAATATCATCAGCAGCAATGTCTTACCATAATTGGTGCACTTCAAAAACAGACACATAAGGCTATTTCTGCATATTTCTCTTTATATAATGAAGCTTGAGTAAGTGAGGAAACAGAGCACTTTAAATAATAGTATATAAACAAAAAGAAAAACACTTGGATTTATTGCTAGTTACAAAACTCTAATCTAATCGTAGAAATACAACTTTAATTTTTAATTTTGACAAATATGCCACCCAGTACGGTGGCCGAGAGAGCTCAACCCGCTGCAAATAGAAAAAAATACGTGCAAATTAAGAAAACATCTTCATCAGCTTGACAACACACACGCTGCAAATCCTCACAACACATGCCAATGAAAAGAAACCGCGCTGCAAATCCTCACAACACATGCAAATGAAGAAACGCGCTGCAAATCCTCACAACACATGCAAATGAAGAAACGCGCTGCAAATAGCACGAACCACAACGGAAATGTTTCAAGGGGACCCAAAAAAGTGATGGACCCGGCTGGGATTTGTTTTGTGCAGTGGCTTTTTTTTTCTTTTTTTTTGAGTTTCTGCTAGTGATTTCCTTATTTTTTATTTTATTTTTTAGAAAGATATAAACATTCACAGGGGATCAGTCATAGCGATAAATTACATACACAACCAGAATACAAAACAATAAATATATAAAGAATAATAAAAATGAAATATAAACAGAACAAAAACAAAATAAATAAAAAGTTAAATATCTTTTCTTTTTTCAAATAAATAAATCATAAATAAATAAAAATAAAAAATAACTTAAATGGAAAATTACACATAAAATGTCAACTTCAAAGAATACACAGGAGGTAACCCTTACATCAAAGTCTATATTTTTCCATCAATACAGTAGTTTCAGCAGCTTTCTTATTAAGTGATTAAGAGAGAGATTAAGAAAATAATTTCAAATGAATACAAAAAATCCTAAAATTGGGCATACAATTTGTGCAGTGGCTATTGGTCAGTGGAGTTGTCGGTGAACTGAAAGGTGAGGTTTTTTTTTTTGTTTATTTTAACACCCTGATTGCATGATTCCTTTGTCTTTTAGATATTATTAGCCTAAATAATCTGACGAATTACACGAGTAACTGTGAAACGTTTTATAAGATGGCTAACTTAATTAAATATTCTCAAAGAAAGGACAATGGAATACAAATACAACGTGCAAACTTCAGTCAACTTGTTTTTGTTTTTCAGATCAAAATGTATTGCCCTTTCTGTGGCATCCAATGGCTGACTTTGCCCAGATTTTGCAGTTCATGTGGGCGAGATGTAAGCTTTGTCGTAGAGAATGCCCCTAGAACGGCGGGTGATGACCAGGTGTCATCAAACAAGACAAAAACAAGTTGACTGAAGTTTGCACGTTGTATTTGTATTCCATTGTCCTTTCTTTCATTAGCCTACTAAAAGGCCCTGATTAAATAATAATTTTCAATATCATTCTTACTGTCAATTTGCAATTTATTTTGACCTGGTTTTAACAATTAATGAAGCATTGCGGATTTCATTAACCTTGAAATTATATTTAGTTGAGAATATTTAATTAAGTTAGCCATCTTATATAACGTTTCACAGTTACTCGTGTAATTCGTCAGATTATTTGGCTAATAAAAAAAAAAAAAGTTTTACTTTTTTAAAAAAAAAAAAAAGACAAAGTATCATGCAATCAGGGTGTTAAAATAAACAAAAAAAACCTCACCTTTCAGTTCACCGACAACTCCACTGACCAATAGCCACTGCACAAAATTGTTTCCCAAATTTAGGAATTTTTGTATGATTTGAATTATTTATGACTCTCTCTCTCATCACTTAATAAGAAGCTGTAAACTCTGTGTTGATGGAAAATATGGACTTTGATGTTTAAGGGTTACCCTCCTGTGTATTCGTTGAATTTGACATTTTATGTGTAATTTTTTTCCCATTTAAGTTATTTTTATTTTGTTTATTTATGATTTTATTTATTTAAAAAAAAAAGATATTTCACTTTTTATTTATTGTTTTTTGTTCTGTTTATATTTCTTTTTATTATGCTTATATATTTATTGTTTTGTGTCTGGTTGTGTAGTAATTTATTGCTATGACTGTAATCCCCTGTCATGTTATAGCTTCAATAAAAAAAATAAAAATAAAATAAGGAATCACTAGCAGTAACTTCAAAAAAAAAAGAAAAAAAAAGCCACTGCACAAAACAAATCCCACCCGGTCCGTCACTTTTTTGGGTCCCCTTGAAACATTTCCGTTGTGGTTCGTGCTATTTGCATCGCGTTTCTTCATTTGCATGTGTTGTTAGGATTTGCAGCGCGTTTCTTCATTTGCATTTGTTGTGAGGATTTGCAGCGCGTTTCTTCTTTTGCATGTGTTGTGAGGATTTGCAGCGCGTGTGTTGTCAAGCTGATGAAGATGTTTTCTTAATTTGCTGGTGTTTTTTCAATTTGCATGTGTTTTCTTAAGTTGCAGCACGTTGAGCTCTCTCGGCCACCGTAACCCAGAGTTGGCTGGTACTGCATATTCCTGAAGTCCTTTACTGGTTGGAAGCCAAGCTAACAAGATTAGTTACTGTGGATTTTCAGCTTTTACACTTCATATTGGTGGAGGTTCGTTGTGCGTCTGATCACCTAACATGCGATTACGTTTTCCCAGTGTGGATTAGCTTCCTCCGAGGGGTCTTGTATGCTAGGTGTATCTCTGCACTATAAGAAGCTTAGTGGAGAATGTGTGCAGGGTAATAGCTTTAGTTTTCTGTGCCGTTTTAGCTCTAAAAATCAGATTTATTCCCAAAGTATGACGTACAAACTGTGATTTGTCATAGAGGCACAAATCCAAGGTCGAGCTTTAGAGGTTTAACTTCAGCTACAACTCCGCCACAGACATGCTACTGTAGTTAGCATTGTATGAGCACGGTGAAGTATGAAGAAGCTGTGTGTGCGAGCACGTGTTTGTGTGAAAGCAGGAGATTCGGCGTACGCACTAAACTGTTCAGAATTCATTGGAAAGTCATGACCCGTTCTTCATGATATTGCCGAGATGCTGGATAATAGAGTCCTGCATTCTGCTGGTGAGGTGATATTTCCCTGATATGTAATTTTGCAATATATAGCGTAATGATGTAAGCAAACATCTCTCTCGCTCTCTTTACAGAGTCACTGACTGGTCTGCTTGCTCAGCAGAAATAACAATAGGCTGATTTAAAAGCAAAGTCCATGCATTCGTAAACAGGCCAACAAACACGCACACACAGACACAATATGAAATGCACTCATTGCCAGGTAGACTTTTTTGTTCAGTGCACTCTTTTATTTTTAAAATTATGCTTGGCTAATACATTATAATCATGACCAGTGCTGTGGCCCTTATCCAGACGCATTCCATTCATGTTCATTCATAAATTTGGCCTCCTACCATATAACCTAATCCATATCCTGCCCATGGTTGAGCAGATTTCAGAAGTGAAGAATTGGCTGCATTTTCCATTCATCTGTTTGAATTTGAATTGAATAGACCACACCAAACAGGAAGTTGAATTGAAATGACAGAAAGAGGGATTTAATGAGGGATTTACAATTCAGAGAAATTCAACACAGCCACTGCATGTTGGGAAAATAACTGTTTTTCCATCCAGGGCCACAATTAAATAAAAAATGATATAATCAAATATCTATCTATCTATCGTTATATCTATCGTTATATCTATCGTTATATCTATCATTCTATCTATCTATCCATCCATCCATCCATCCATCCATCCATCCATCGTTCTATCTATTGTTCTGTCTAACGTTCTATCTATCCATCGTTCTATCGTTCTAACTTTTTATATCTATCATTCAATCTATCTACCGTTCTACCGTTCTATCTGTCATTCTGTCATTCTATCATTTTATCTATCATTTTGTCTGTTTATCTATTCTATCTATTCTATCATTTTGCCATTCTGTAGTTCTATCTGTCTATCATTCTTTGTCTATCATTATGTTTATCTGTTTGTAGTTCTGTATCTGATGTATTGCTCTGTCTGTCTATCTATCTATCCTATCTGTCATTCTGTCTATTGTTCTGTCAACCTGTCTATCTATCGTTCTGTCTGTCTGTATGTGTATCTGTGAAGCCTATAAACCTTAAAAATGTAAGGCTTGATAAAGTCTTGACAACTTTTGCTTTTCTAGTAAAAATGGCAGTAAATGGCATGTTTATTCAAATTTAATTCTTTAAATTTCAATTTAATTAAACTTCTTTACATTTCAACATTTTTGCCACCATGATTTAAATTCTCAGTTCCGTTCTGAATAAAGCACTAGCCTGATCCTGCCATACAACTGTTGTGAACTTGCGTCTTGACTTTAACTCTTTTCAAAGCTTACCCAATATTTCCTGAAATGACCTGAGGGTTAGTTTATTTTGAGAGTCTCTCCTGTTGAATCTTCTCTGTTAACCTTTTTAAACTGCATCTCTAATCACACACAACCTTGCAGATGTGTATTAAGATGTTACAATAAAGCCAGATACTCAACAGATTACGAAGCTCTGCATGCAGCTGTCAGGTTGAGTTTGTTATGGGAACCATTTGCTCATGGCACTGCATGCATCCCAGGTCTGCTATGTTGTGCTCCATGTTGAGCAATGAGCATGCTCTCTCTCTCTCTCTCTCTCCTACAGATTCTTGAGTGCATCGGGGGTAAGACTTTAGAATACTGTTCTGTTGCTAATGAATAACTACACAGGAACGAATAACTAATGCACTAATAACATTCTAGTAACTACTATTAACTAACAAGAAACTCTGATTAACAATTTAGTAAGTAATAGCGCTCAGTTGAAAATGGTAGTTCACTATTAGCTAATCAGTAACTGCTATTTTTTTTTCCATATATCCCGGAGAACTACTAAGAGCTGCTATACAGGTTCATAATTAATGTGAATTATGCATAATGTATAATTAATTCTAAACTGAAGATCATGGTAACCCACTAGTAATGACTCAAGTATTACCAAATCCTTCTAAAGGAACTACTAATTATTTTGATCAGTATTCTAAAGTGAAGATCTCGGTAGCTCACTAGTAATGGCTCAAGTGTTACCAAATCTAGCAAAAATAATTACTATCCAGAATCTTACAAAAACCTCAAAAGCTTACAAGAATTTTAGTAATTACTAGAGAGTTATCGTGTTATTCACTTTAGAACACTGATCCAAGTAATTAGTAATTCCTTCTGAAGAATTTGGTAATACTTGAGTCACTAGTGGGTTACCATGACCTTCACTTTAGAATTAATTATACAGTATGCATTATTCATATTAATTATGAACCTGTTTACAGTAGTTCTTAGTGGTTCTTGGGGAGGTATGCTCAGTATCAGTAGCTCCTGATTAACTAATAGTGAACTACCACATTAGATTAAGCACTATTACTTACTAATTCATTAATCAGAGAATTTCTTGTTAGTTACTAGTAGCTACCAGAGTGCTAATATTGTGTTACACATGTGTTGTTGTGTAGTTATTCATTAATGACGGAACAGTATTCTAAAGTGTTAGGGATCAGGGATCTTCAGTACTTTTGTACTGGTTTTGTTCACAGTCCTGACAGAGTATTGTTTAGTCACCACTTTAATTTGTGTTAAAAAAAAAAGAAAAACACCCCAAATATTCTTTATCTAGCAAGGTCAAGTGCTTGAAAACACAGCGCCCACCTGAGATTCAGACTACTTATCGGTGGGGGTTCAGTGCTGCTGAGCTCTAATCTTTGTAGAGTGCTTCTTAGCGCTTGCATTATCACAAACGCTGCACTTTACACTGGCTCTCCAAGCAATTTAGGACCATGGCATATATCTTCATTTGTATTCCAGTGGATAAAGCTATTTGCTTGTATGTTTGTTAGAAATGATAATCATTGTAATTATTGTTATTAAAGTAACTAAAGTAATTATTTATCAATGAATGTACTATTCAAATGAGAAAAAGTGTTACTTGGACTTAACTTAGATTAACACTTGGACAATCAAATTATTTCAATAGTAATTTTGTGAAGAATTTAGCGTGTGTCATGATGACAATAATAATTTTAATTAGAGTCCAAAATGTATTTTTTTAAAGGGGACATAACACACACACAGATTGACCCAGTCTCATGTTGATCTTGAGTACCTATAGAGTAGTATAGCATCGTTCATAGCTCCAAAGAATCTTTAGTTTTATCACATATACCAGAAAAATACTCCTGGAGGCGTGCCGTGGGCGGAGCTAAAGAGTGACGAGTACTTGCCCGACTTGCCAACAAAACACAGACATTTGATGCCGTTTCACTTACCATCTGCAGTTCTGAATCATGACCGTGATCTTTTATAGCTGGGACCGCTCCATCTTCCAGTATCAAATGATGTGCAAATCCAGTGCCAAACTAGCTTGTCAGATAAAACGTTCATCAACAAACACACTTGCAAAACTCCATTGCTGCCCCGGAAAAACAAACTGTATCCACTGTTCACGTAACGCTGGGTTCTTCGGTAAGCTGAACATGGTTATTTTTCCCTTACAGCCAAAAACACACTTCTTTGGAGACATTCTTGTCGAGCGAGTGCCGTTCAGTGTTGCCGCTGATGGGCGCGCTCTTGCTCTCGCTCTGGTCTAGGTGTCTGCATGGGCCCACTCTTCCGAGAGAAATGCCCATACAAGGAGTTCCACCCTTCATTACGTCACGAAGAGCCAAGCTTGAAAAAAAAACTCTCTGAAACTTGTACAAAACCGGAAGCAGTATATTTGACACGGAAATACTCCGTTCTACATTCATATTATTTTGGCCATGTTTAGCATGAGAATCCAAACTCTTTAACAGTCTCCAAATACTCAACTGCATGAAATAGTAATTAGACCTACCCTTTAAATAAAAATTAGGGCTGGATTGAGAAGAAAATATTTCGGAGTCTGCATAGTTCGTGGTGGACTAATAAATAAATGTAATCTTCTAAATAAATGTAATACATGCAGCTGGGGCTGCTGTCAATTAAAGCAAAATTAGAACATACCAAAAATTTTAATTTGTTAATTATTCATTTAAATTGACTTTATTATGTGATATAATTTTTTGTAATGTAACGAGGGTATTAAATAAGAACCACTACACATTGATGTAACTCGTGGTACTTCAGAATTTTGGGCCTCTGTAAGCCTTCCTCAGTTTAAATTCTCTGAGAGATAAGTTTCGCATGAATTAGCCCAGTCAGTGTGAATTTCTCAGAGTGTCGTGTTTGGGTACTAATCTCAGGAAGGTGATTACAGCCTGAGCCGAAACCATCCAAGTTATCTTGCCCCCCCCCCTCCACCCCTCCGCCCTCGGATATTTGTTGTTTCGTGGGGAAGGTGCGCAAAGCTGTGAATAATATGGGCCAACTTTGATTCATTTAGACCAGACTCTGACATAAAGGCCTCCCAGGAATTCAACAAATCGAGACATTCAAGACGAGGCACAAATTATTACCTCAGCTGCTGCGAGCACCACTCTCAAAACTGCATCAAGGACTATTTTAGTCACAAACAGCAGGCCCCAAACAAGGTAATATGCTTCTATATTGCTGATTGGGCTCAACTAACTTTTTGTATTGTCCATGTTAAAAAAAGGTGTGTGCATTAAAGTCCCCATGAAATCAAAAATTAAAGTTTTTTGGGTGTTAGTATCAATAGGTTAGTTTTAAGGCAGTGCGTCGTCAAACTCAGTTCCTGGAGGGCCACAGCTCTGCAGAGTTTAGCTCCAACCAGCTCCAACTCACGCCTGCTTGGAAGTTTCTAGTAATCATGAAGAGCTTGATTAGCTGGATCAGGTGTGTTTGATTAGGGTTGGAGCTAAACTTTGCAGAGCTGTGACCCTCCAGGAATTGAGTTTGAGACCAATGTCTTAAGGTTATCTATAAGGCAGTGTGCTCCAAAACAGTGACAAAATTCGCATTTAGAAGATATAAGCATTCAAAGCTTTTAGTTCGTCACTTCCGCCAAAACGGCTCAACTATTTTTTTGATGTCACATCGTACTTAAGCTTCTCATCAAAGTTTCTGTCCAATCAAATGCTCTCTAGAATCCGATGCGCCCGCCCCCTACACTATAAAATAAGCCGCGGCTGAAATCGGTCACTTGTCCACAGAATTAGTATTTTCTGTACAGTGAATGGCACGTAGTGCACTATATAGGGGACGGGGAACGATTCAAACAGTGTAAATATGCATTCCATTGAGGAAAAAAAGAAGTCTGGCTTCGCGCTGTGTCACGCTAACCACCGCACCGCACACACACTCTGCTCCGTTCCAGAGACACAATAGCACGGAGCGGATCACATGCGCGAGTCAGCGCAGACCACAAAATGTATTTGAGCTTTTTGAATTCTACACAGAATGCTATATTTTCTAGCAATATGGATGAGATTGTGGCTGGATACTATTGGTCAAATGTGGCTTTACGGAGCTCAAAGGCACTGAACGGCTCTAGCCCAAGCTGTGAATATAAATGAACGCTATTGGCTATTTTAAAAAGGGGCGGGGCTGCTTAATATGACGTCAACACATAGAGTAACACTGCTTGTTTCTCAGCATTTCAGGGGACCTTTAATGTTTTTGTGGAAACCATGATACTTAATTTCAGAATTATTTGATGAAAAAAAAATAGAATTTATTTAAAATATTTTCCCACAGATAAAAGAAAGCTTCTTTAGGGCTGTCAGTTTAGTGTTAATAATAATAATAATCATCATCATCATAATTATTATTATTATTATTATTCATACTGACTAAGACTATTCTATAAGTCATAATAAGAAATGTCCTTAACATTGGTGAAATTCAAGCTTGAAGTATCACTTTTATCAAGACACATTTTCTAAACTTTATCTACTTTTAACTTGATTCGCAAAAACATAAAAACACTACTTGGAATGTTTTTGAATATTACAAATATTGTTAAGTGCAATTCATTTTGATCAGTTGTTTAATCAAAACAGCTTGTCATTTGATTACTAATTTGAAATTATATAAAGCCCTGACGTAATATATGAACTTTGACTTTGGGAAAGATATAAATCTTTTCAAACAAACAGGCAGGCCAGTGCACAGACACGTGTGGTCATGCACGCACACACACACGTATTATCCGGTGAGGCTAAAGGCCAGGCTCAGGGCTGCAGTGCTGATGTACTCTCTGTGTGTCTGCCCTGCATCAGCTCCCTGTCTGGCGGTGGCTCTTGGTGACAGATGAAACAGGAAGCTCACCGCCAGTTTGGCCTGTCACACTGCATGTAGAGTTACTGCTTCGCTTCCCTAACCATCATCACTTACTGCTCTGTCAAATCAATCAGCAGAAATAGAGAGATAGGAGCATGGATGGATGGTAGATGAGCAATGGTAAATTTCAATTTCATGCTGTTTTTTTTTTCTTCCTTACCTCTTCTATTAATGATTGTACAGGCTTCAGCGTCACTGTGTTTGAGTTAGTGTACTGACTTCCATTTGACCAGAGAAACTGTCTTACTGTGTACGATTTATAAAGATGCAGTCTGTGATGAAGTATCGAATTTTGGTCATTTGTAAAATGGCGTGCAAAAGTTTGAGACCAGAATTGAAAATGAATCTATTTTTCAACTCAATTTAATGTATTACATGTAAGTTTTATTAAATGTTACACAATGTGACAAACTACTGATTACTGAGAGTAGTTCACCTAAAAATACATGATCGCAGATGAATGTCATTCAACATGAATGCGATGTTGCCTACCTTGTCAGTGAACTACGGCTCTGTGTAGTAAATGCCGCTCCTTCTGAAAGCAGGTGATGGCGATTTACTACCAATCACGGAACCGGCTTTACTGATGAGATGCGCTTGACAATCGCATGCGATTAATTGCACAGCCCTTTTTGCACAGGACAAAACACATTATATAAAAGTGTTGCATGTAATTTGTGTCAACCTTCACTGCAGCAATTAAATCAAATATGGTACAGGTTTGAGCTCATGAGTTTTGCTTATGAAACATTTGACAACCAATGATTTTTGGTGTTATTAATGTCCAACTGTCATAAGTCATATGGACCACTTTTGGTGCTTTTTTTGGGAGCTTGACAGCCTGTGGCCACTATAAAATGTATTTTTATGGGAAAAAAATCATTTGGAATATACCTTTTAAAAATCATGGAATGGAATGGGGTGAATAAATATAGAATTAATTTTTCCCCATTATTTTTAAATACTACAAGAATGGTCATAATCAAACCAAACACCTTCAATCCTACAAAAGCACTTTTTGTGATTTCACAATTTTAGAAACAGCTCTATTGGGTTTTGTACTGTTTTTCTTTTCATCTTTATTTTACCCTTGCAATAATGTTGCGGTGGATTGAGGGAATGAAGTTTGTGTTGATAGCATGACAGCTTCGCACAGATGGTCCTGAGATCAAGGGACAAAAAACAGACAGTCCAAACTTATTTACGACCAAAGCAATTTTATCACAAAGCTTTGAGCTCATTCACTCACTCATCTCCCAGAACAGAGCTTCAGTGTGGATTTGGAACAGTCCTCATTGCAGAACAAGACAGTCCACTAAAGCATGCACTTCCACACAAACCCTGCCACAAAACGAGAATTGGACTTATGAGACAATATGTCTTCCAAACCTATGTTGTGGCAAAAACAATTACTAACAAAATAGCATCACAGAGTAAGGGACAAGGAATCAAATTATATTTAAGGAAATAAGTTTATTTTCCTTAAAGAGGTATGTTTATGTTTCAGCAGCTACCCTGAAGCACAAATGAAATCACACTGAAAGCAGACAGCCTTATTATACTGTTATCACCCCCACTTCTTGCAGGTTTTCCTTAAACCACACCTAGCTGTATTCAGAAAGAAAAAACAATGGTCCTTCTAACCCCCCTGGGCTTTTATTATCTTCACATCTGTGAGGTCAACAACCCCCCTGTCTTTCCTGCACTGAAGAGTTCAAAGGCTCTTTCTGATCATTTGTTTTTACTGTGTGTTTGTGTGCCTTCACACCCGTGAGGCCAAAAGTACTAACCCTTCTGTCTTTCTGATTAAATTATCCGCCCTAGAGACTTCAAAGGCTCTCTGTTTTACTGCGTGATGTCTTTGTTGCATTTCAGGTGACATACACAAAGAGAAAAACATTAATTTTCCCACAACAATTCCTCCTCTTTATCATTCTCTGATAAACGATTTGGATTCATTAACATTAGGTTTGATTATAACAACTTAAAAACACGCTTGTTTCTAATTCTAAGCAAACTCATACATGATTATAATTGTTTCAAGTCATTTCATCACAGTTATACTCCTCATGTCTGACTTTCGTATACCTGATCATTCTTCACATTTCTGTGTAAATGTCATCACTCTCGTCACTCTCATAATCATCACATTTGTATTCACTATCTATCGTTTTGGTCAGTTTTACTGCTTGTATGGGCGTCCCAGCCCTGACCAATCTTTGTACTGAGCTGGAAATACACCTCATAATGCATGGCAAGCAAAACAGAATCAGAATTCCTATCGCTACAATTGGCAGAACAGTTTGAATTTTCCAGTACATCCATCCTCCCCACAAAGACATAACCCACTCGGCCCACAGGTTGTCAGTCCGCTCAGGTTCTCTTACGGCCTCTCTCATGTGTTCAATTATGTTGGTTATATTATCACTGTAATCAGGAATGTTAAAACAACAAGATATCCCCAGCATCTTACACACTCCGCCCCTTTCTGCCGTAAGCATATCAAGAACTAAACGGTCTTGAATGACTGCGTCCCTCAGTTGCCTCATTTCATCACTTATCAATGTCAAAGCATTTTCTGTGCTATTGGCCATTGCTAATACCGTCCATGCTAACCCATTAATCTTGTTAATCGTTACTGCTGTACCCACCCCTAAGAAAATGGACCAACCTATATTTGCTCCTGGTGTCGTCCACGGATCAGTTAGTGTGTACCCCGCATAATGATTTGGCAAAGCCCCAGGCAAAATCTTAATGTCTCGTCTCTCCCTCTTACCTACTTTGCTTGGTAAATACACAGAAGTTCCCACATTCATCAAAGCTGGATAACAGCAACCTGACCAGTCTTTTTTTGGCAAACGGTGATAAGCTCTGTCACCACACACCCACACCGCGGCTGGTGAACTTTCATTCGGTTTGTGAAATGGACATGTGAAGTTGATTTCTTTGTTGTTGATGATTGCTGTACAATTGCTCATTGTTCCGTCCTGTACGTTGATTTTGATCCTGCAGTCAGACCATCCGGTCTTTAACATTCTCGGTCTGTTGAAACAGACACAAACATCACCCTGGGCATATGTTACCCTCAAAGGAGGAATTGCTATATCAGTGTTGTTGTATTGCTGTATGTGGTCACAGCCGTCAGCAGGCTGTTTCGTTGGTGTTCTTCCTTCCTTCAGGTCCACAACAGTTTTTAGCACATCAGTCATTTGTTGAGGAATAAGACACTTAGTTTCGTTGGCTGTTGCTGCCGTCAGAGGGACAGTTTTCCAGGCATGAGACATTTGCACACACATCCAGCAGCTCGTTTTGATCTTCAGTTCCTCTTTCTGCAATATTGCCAGCGCGCAGGCTTTGTTCCCCTGGCATTTCATCATGGCTTTCTGTACTTCAGGATATACCTGACCTTTGCTTGTGTCTCCATCCCCCATCCAGGCCAGTTCCTCTTCAGTAGCCTGTTCGACCTCAGGTGACACAGGTGACAAGAAAGGTGTCATCGTCGTTGCGGTCCATGGTCTGGCTGCCTTGACTACCATAATGTCTATTGTCTCATACCAGTCAGTCCCAGTCAAGTCCAGGGCACAGTAATACCTGCCTTGGTCAGCACCTGTTGCATGTTTCAATTCCACTCTCATCCCATACCTGTTGTTACTCAGTTTGTCTTCAGCGTGCACCCGAAATCTTTCATCGTATCCTGACTTGTAGTTATAAGCGTATGCTTTCACGTCGGTCCATTTACATGGGCTTTCGCAGATGTAGAAAGGTGCGTACTCCTCAGTATGTCCATCGCACCCGAGACAGTTCTCCTGGAATGGGTTGCACTTGAAAGTCACACTTGATCCCTCCTCTATTGTGATGGTGTTTTCGTACAGTCCTCTCACCGGCTCCACTTCCGTGAATGTGTCTCTTTTTGTACGTTGTTTGATGATGCTGCTTAGCACGGATGTTTCAGTCCAGTTGGTGTGTTTTTCAGCAGACCATTCTTTCAAGCTCTCAATGAAGCACAAAATTATCAAACAAAAAGTCACTGATATCAAAGTCAAAATGAATGTAGTCTTACAAAGTCCACACATTCCTGGCAGTTTGAATGGGTACCATGGTCTTGAACGATCCATCTTGTCTAGTGATTTCAGCTCTTTGCAATGATCAATGTCTCTGGTTGTGGCTGCACAAATGGCTTTACTCTGCACACCGGCCTTATCACTCCTCCTGAATGACCTTGCTCTTGCACTTGGTGTTTGGGCTTGATCTTGGGGCTTATTGTTGATGTTGCTGAGACTCCTCCTCCTGTTGCCCTTCCGATATTGGCGGAACTCTCCTGCAGTGGCTGGCATGCACCCACGTAGCTCTCTCTCCGACCTTCACCACCGTGTGTGTTATCAGCAAAACTTGGAATGGCCCTCGCCAACGTTTCGCCTTCCAGTTCTTCCTCCTCAGGTCACAAATTACCACGTAATCCCCCAGCCTGATCTTATGCAGAAACGTCTCAGCAACCTTCATCTGGGCAGCTTTCACCTGCACAGAAATGTTGGATAACAGACAAGACATTTCTTTGCAGTAATTCAACATTTCATTTTCACACACATCCATTGATGTAAGCCTGCGTTTTCCCCCCTCTATTCCCATGAAAGAGAATTTCGAATGGGCTCAGATTTGTTTTGACTCTCTTTCTCATTCTCAAGTACATTAAAACGGTTGGGAGTGCTTTCACCCATGAGAGACCGGTTTCCTCACAACACTTTGCCAATTTGTTCTTACCGTCTGATTTTCCCGTTCAATAGCGCCTCCGCTGGCGGCGTGATAGGCGCAATGTGTTCTCATATCAATTCCTAAGAACTGACCCACCTGTTTTATTGCCTCATTGACAAAATGTGTTCCATTGTCAGAACTGATTTTCCTTGGGATTCCCCATCTCGGAACAATCTCTGTTAGCAGAGCCTTTGCTACTGCTGCCGCGTCTTGTTTTGATGTTGGGAAGGCCTCGACCCATTTGGACCACATGTCAACCATCACTAAACAATAATTCTGTTTCCCACAAGGGGTTAATTCAATGAAATCGATCATTAAGTACTCAAACGGCCCTTCTGGGACCGGTTGGGATACCAGCTGCGTTTTGATGCCTCGTGCCACATTGTGTGTATTACAGATAACATATCTTTTGCAAAAAATTCTCAGCGAATATTGTGAAGCCCTTGGTAAACCACAATTCTTTCATCTGTGCAATCATTCCCCCTTTTGATACATGGTCTAACCCATGTGTCAACTTAACATAATGTTGAAAGAAATGTTTGGGTAAACAGGGCGTTCCAACAACGGATCTCCACACACTATCAACAAGGCTGCAGCCTGATGCTTTCCAGTTGTTTTTCTCAGCTCCTGTGGAAAAAGACTGCATGCTCTGTAAACAAGGAGAAATGTCAAGATTAATGTTAACTTGTGCGCAAGTGGCGCTTTTACTATTATCTTTAGTCTGATCCGCTGCCGCTGCTTTCGCAGCCATATCAGCTCTGGCATTTCCTGTTGAAATTAAACTTTTATCATTAGTATGCGCTGCGCATTTACAAATCGCAATTTTGTCTGGCAACAGAATAGCTTCGAGCAGGTCCGATACCAGAGACGCGTTTAGTATCGGCCTCCCATCTGATTTCAAAAATTTTCTGTGCTTCCACAAAGCTCCAAAGTCATGCGTGACCCCGAAAGCGTATCGTGAGTCTGTGTATATCGTCACACATTTATCTGCCATCAGTTTACACGCTTCGGTCAATGCGACCAGTTCCGCTGCCTGCGCAGAATAGTGTGATGGTAATTTGTCAGACTTCAGAGTTTCAAATTCAGTCGTTACAGCATAACCCACTTTATTCTGCCCTGTCTGTGGATCTTTCGAGGCAGACCCATCCACAAACAGGATATTGTCACAATTATCAATCGGTATGTCTAAAAGGTCTGGACGTGGTGTGCACACCTGTTCGAGCGCTGACAGACAACAGTGATGTTCCTCGCCATCCTCCTGTGTGGGCAGAAGGGTGGCAGGATTCAAAGTTGTGCATCGTTTCACAGTTATGTTTGGCATGTCCAACAAAATTGTATGATACCTCAGCCATCGGGCTGTAGACAAATGTGACGTTCTCTGCTCTTGCAAAATCATGGAGACTGCGTGTGGAACCATTAAAGTCAAATCAGAGTAGCCTACAAATTCTCTTGAGGCCATCACAGCTAGCTCGGCCGCTGCCACTGCTCTCAGGCAGTGCGGAAGTCCTGCAGCTACAGCGTCAAGTTTCGTTGAGAAATAAGCCACAGGTCGCAGTCTGTCACCATGAGTCTGCAAGAGAACAGAAGACATAAAACCATTCTTTTCATCGACCATCTGTACAAACGGGCGGTTTATGACAGGAATGCCTAACGTTGGAGCCATAGTCAGTTGCACTTTCATGTTATCAAATGTTTTCTCAGCCTCGCTTGTCCAAACAAGTCTGTCACATGACCTCAGCCCTTTCCCTGTCGTTAGGGCTCGTAAGGGCTGCTCAAAAATGGCATAATTAGGAATGAATATTCTGCAGTAAGCACACATCCCCAAGAATGACAGCATCTGTTTCTTTTGTAAGGTTTATTTATTTATATATTTTTTGGGGGCACCTCTTTTATGGCCTGCACCCGTTTCTCAGACAGTGCTTTGCTATTTGGTTTAATAACATGCCCCAGGAAGGTTACTTCCTGTTTCACAAACTGCAGCTTTGAAAGACTGACCTTGTGTCCCCCCTGCTCAAGATGCTTCAGGAGAGTCACAGTGTCGACAATGCAGGTAGTTTTATCTTTGGCACAGATTAATAAATCATCAACGTATTGTAACAAGGCCGTTCCAGCTGTCAAAGCCAGAGGCTCAATACTTCTCCGAAGGGCTTCGTTATAAATCGTTGGGGATTCACAATAGCCCTGACACAATCTTGTAAATGTGTAGCCTTTATCATTGAAATCAAACGCAAACCAAAACTGGCTTTTCTCTTCCACTGGGACGCTAAAGAAAGCATTAGCTAAATCCACCACAGTGAAATATGTTGCATCTTGCGGAATTTGTGACAAAATAGTATAAGGATTTGGCACTCGTGCTGCCCTGGCAATGACAGCTGAATTTACCGCCTGTAAATCCTGCACAAATCGCCACTCTGTTGGCTGACCCTTATCTCTAATCTTTTTGACAGGAAAAATTGGTGTGCGCACTGGTGAATCATTGCACGGTATAATTATTCCCTCCTTCAACAGAGAATCAAATACTGGCATTATGCCCTGCAATGCTTCATGTTTGAGGGGGTATTGTGCTTGACACGGTCTGTAGTCAGATTTGGGGGTGATTACAACCGGCTCACATCCCTTAATTAAACCCACATCGTACTTGTGCTCTGCCCACAATTTTGACGGTATTTCTGCCAAAGAAATATCAATGTCTGAGGCAGAAATAGCCCCCACCCCATGTTTTGTCACATCATTCTTCACAACAGCTGTCACAGTTCTCAAAACCTGTACATCAAAATCGTAGTTTGATTTAAACGCTCCAACACTTTTGCTCTGTGCTATGTCTGTATCAATTTCAGCCCAGTCTGTGGCCTGCAGGCACCTTTTCACAAAAAAGCCCTAAATCCTTCCACTGCTGCTTTATGGCCTTCGACACAGATAGGTGGGGAACACTCTCTTCTGTCATTAAATAATACTGTAATTGTTCTTCATTCAAACTGGCAGAAAGCACACACACATTCTCTGTCCAGAAAATATTGTCAAATTTCACACTTTCATTCTCCACACCACCAAACCAAGTTTCTTCATACTCTAAGTCTCGTTCTACTACGACATGTGACGTGCAATGCATTTTATCAGGCATCATAAACTCTGTGTTGATTGGTGTTGTTCGATCCTTAGCCAATTTCAAAATCATCTCTGCCCAATCAACATCTTTTATCTGCCATTCGTAAGCCCACTGCGGCTCAAATTTAGAACATGTCATTTGTGGTGCTTCCTCAATGCAAATTCCACAGGAATCAGTACTGAGGGTCAAATTTAATTCACACATTAAATCTCTGGCCATTAGAGGCGCGGGACATTCGGGCGACCAGAGAAACTCATGTTTCAGAGCTCTTCCCCCCTCCGTCTCACACTCTAAGGGCTCAGTAAATTGTTCAGAGATCAAATGGCCTGAAGCCGAAGTGCTTTCATACACTTTTCCTGTCATTTTCGGCACACATGGCAAGTCACATGGTCGTAAAGTGCTCTGGCACGCTCCGGAATCGACCAAAAAGTTAATTACTACTCCCTCGACTATCATTGGGTATCTTGGCATTTGAGAAAACCCTGTGCTTTTGTACATTTTTAAATATACATCAGAAACACTGCTCAACATTTCATCATTCACACCATTGCTCAAAACACACAAAGATTTGCAAGCAGATTCTTCATTCCAGATAGCAGACAGTAAATCAGTGTATGCGTTTGTGTTTGTGCGTGTTTTGCGTGTTAGAAATAAATGTTCACTTCCCTTTCTCATAGTCAGCCACCGACCTCCTTGAACTGGACCATCTCCGTCCTGCTCTCCGTCTCTTTCGTTTCAATCAGACCTTACATTCGGGCACGCATTGCTCCAATGCCCGTCTCTCCTGCACACTCTGCATTTGGTACAGTCTCTGAGCGCATGGTCGTTTGTAGAACACACATAGCACCGCCATTTCCTTCCGCCATCTCTTCCTCTCGCCTTTTGTTGGGTTACAGGCATGTTTGGTTCACGTTGCACAACCGCCATTGTGAGTGGTTTTCTGTCTTTCTTTTCCTGCATCTGGTCTTCGGCGTGTATAGCGTGCATCAAGGCTGACGTTAAGCGCCCGTTCTTCCACTCCACGTAACTTGCCTTTGCTCCCCTTGAAATTTCTGGTCTCAGTCCTTTCAGAAAATAACCCAATAGAAGGCTTTCCCACGTACTTGGTTTGTTCCCTCTGTCCGTAGGCTCTGTCAAGCCGCTGTGTTTTCCAAATGTTTCAAAAAGTCTGTAATAATAACTGCTGACAGACTCGTCCTTCTCCTGAGTGCAGCATGTAATCTTTTCAGTGTCCACACGCGGAGGAAATGCTGCGCTTACTGCGTTGGTGAAGTTTTCCACTTCTTTCCTGTATGGTTCGTTGCTCGCATGGTCCCAGTCTGTGTGCACACGTCTCACGTCCGTTGTCGCCAGTTTTCCGCTCACTTTATGCCAGTTCGCTGGGCCCATTTTTACACCCAGCATCCGTCTCAGTTCTTGTGAAGTCGGGCTGAATTCTCGACACAGTAAAAGCAGTTCTCTCGCAAATTTTTCGCCCGCGTCCTGCGGATCCGGTAGATGTGCCATTGCGTCTCTCATATCGGACACTGTCCAAGCTCTAAAGACCAGCATTGGCCCGTCCGGCCCCGCCACTTCGACCATCGGAGCTGTTATGTTAGGCGCTGTGACGCTGATCTTTCCCTTTTTAATCGTCTTTGATCTTGTCACTCTCGGCCTGCTGGTGCTCGGTCTTTCTGAATCAGTTGTGCTGGGAACCATTTCAGACTCGTTCTCAAAAACTTCCTGTTCTTCGTCCTCCTCCCTTTCTTCTTCGCTGTCTGTGGCAGCGAGCGCTGAGGACTTTACCGCCTCCTGCTGTACTGGCGGTATTGGTGCTCGTGGGAGTTCTTGCGCTTGTAGCATGTGCACTGCTGCGTCTGCCGCTGCTCGCGCTCCTCTCGCTTCTGCTCCTGCTCCTCTCGCTTCTGCTTCTGCTCGTGCTGCCGCTTGTGCTGCATTTTGTGCTGGTCTTTGAAACGGAGAGCAGTCGAGATCGTGGTCCAGTTTCAGGGCTGTCAGCTCTGCCACAGGGTAGTGATGTTTATAAGCCAGCGGTGCTGACCCGATTTCGGGTGCATGTTGGAAAACACAAACACACTTTTCATTAGTAGCATTCTGCTCCGGTGGAGCCGATTTCTCACACACATTCTCTTCCACCTTTTTCATTTCATTCCTACATGCCAATTCTTTCTGCATTTGCTTTCGTTCTCGTCTTTCAGCTTCTTCTAACCAACAACCTATAGTTTGCTCACATCCTTTACACACATGACGAACACACATACAACAACCATTCTGTTTTTCATTGTTCTTTTCAACTGACTCTCTCACAACATTCAGTCTTACTTTACTCAGTGTCCCTTCTTCGGGAAAATCATGATATTTAATCAGCTTTTCTATGTCTAGCATACACTTATGCCCATAATTCTTTTTCATTTGACCGAAAACTGGTGTATAAAAATTAGCTAGCTTACTGTTTGGTGATCCCATATTGGTTGATTTCTATCTCTTCTGGATTTCCTTCGACGCACGTCTAATAATCTGTTAAACGTCTTCAACAGATCCGATTTTGTCACCTCAAATCGGCAAGGTTAGCAAAAATGCTCTGTAATTACGGCTTACTCAAAATCTTCCCGTGAGTGCTTTCCAGCGCTCGATTGATTCTAGTTCACCTAATCAGCTGTGGCTCTTCCGTCCACCTACGAGCTAGTTTTCGGCATAAAATTGACTTGACTTCCTCAGGTTACAATTCACCCCTCGAAAACCTTCTCTGCTCGCACCAAAGAGGTAGTCTCCGCCACTATGGTTCACTAACAGTCATATCGAATTACACCATACAAAAACAATTTACAGTCTCTTACCCGAGATACTTTTACTGCCACCGGGTTCTTTCTGATCTCAGCCGAGTCACTCTGGCCCTGAAAGCATTTTTGGCTCTTCTCTCTCAATTTTCAAGGTAAGACCAGAGCTTGGTGCTCTGAGATGATCACTTCGTCAAATCCAGGGGGCCAGAAGAAACCGCCGTGAGATCCCTCTTTCTGACACCAAATTGTTGTGGCAAAAACAATTACTAACAAAATAGCATCACAGAGTAAGAGACAAGGAATCAAATTATATTTAAGGAAAAAAGTTTATTTTCCTTAAAGAGGTATGTTCACAATGTTTCAGCAGCTACCCTGAAACACAACAAAACCTGAAATCACACTGGAAACAGACAGCCTTATTATACTGTTATCACCCCCACTTCTTGCAGGTTTTCCTTAAACCACACCTAGCTGTATTCAGAAAGAAAAAACAATGGTCCTTCTAACCCCCCTGGGCTTTTATTATCTTCACATCTGTGAGGTCAAAACCCCCCTGTCTTTCCTGCACTGAAGAGTTCAAAGGCTCTTTCTGATCATTTGTTTTTACTGTGTGTTTGCGTGCCTTCACACCTGTGAGGCCCAAAAGTACTAAAACTCTGTCTTTCCTGATTAAATATCCGCCCGAGAGACTGCAAAGGCCTTGTTTTACTGTGTGAGATTTGGTTGCATTTCAGGTGACATCACAAAGAGAAAAAACATTTAATTTTCCACAAACCACTCGTGGCAAAAATGTCTTTACGGCAAACTGGACTTCATTACCTAGCAGAAAACAAAATCTCTGAGAAAAAGTCTGTCTCAGAGAGAACATTGCCACAAACTCCCTGGAGGATTTCGACATGGATATCATATAAGATTCCCCAAGGGATTTCCACATGGACACCATTTTTGTTGCCCCACGAAATGTAATTACCTCCTTCAACAATCCCATTTGTACCACATGAAAAAGTAGAAGGATACCTGTAAAGTGTTCCTACATAATAAGACTGACCTTTTTGAGGGAGTGTATTGACTCAAAGTGCATACCTATTACACAGGACACACTTGCACATAAATAAGGGAATCTATTATGGGAGACATGTGGTATAACAAGCAACAGTGGCATTTCCAGATAATGCAGTTTACACTGTTCTTAGATATCGCTGGTAATTCTACAATTGAATCATACATCAGTCTAGCGAAGACTCTTTCTGTATTTTTTTCACAGCACTTCTAGTATTCTCTCTCTTATTTTTTATCCTTTGTCCATTCTGCCTTTTTTCTTTTCTTTTCTTTTCCTTCCTCCCTTCCACTCTCCCTTCCATATATAGTATTAATAATGGTTTGTATTTGTCCAGTACAGTGGCAGCAAAACATATTTGGACACTTAAGAATACTTAAAAATGTCTGAAATGCATTGCATTTGATACAAAATATCAAACCAACTAGCATCTACCAACAAATTATGCTAGAGCATTTCTAAGAACTAACTTCACTTTTCTGAGTCACTTTTCCAATCATTTTAACCAGTCATGTTTCTTAGATGTATGACGTCAGTTCCCCTCAAGTACACACAAGCTGTAGATAAGTTTGCTTCTTCATCTGAACAGATTTGGAGAAAATTATCATTTCATCACTTGCTCACCAGTGGATGTTCTGTCGTGAATGGGTGCAGACCAAACAGCTGATAAAAACATCACAATACTACTACTACTACTACTACTAATAATAATACATTAATGATAAGGATAATAATAATAAGGATACATTGGTGAGCAAATTATGTACATTTCTCCAAAATGTTTTGATGAAGAAACAAACTAATCTATCTTTGATGGCCTGACAGTACATTTTCAGCTAATTTAAATTTTTTGGTGAACTATTCTTTTAAAATCACAAAGTATGTCTGTGAAACAAATTTAACTGACCTCTTTAGGGAAAATGTCTCTTGTCTTTTCTAATATTGCAAAAATGTGCTTGAAAATCATTTAACTCAGTCCATCAAGGTTCTTCTACTGCCAGACACATCAGTGATGAGATTCACTGGCCTGGTGTGCGAGAACATATTAAGTCCATCACATTACTTATGAATCGACAAGCAGTACACAGTGTGTTTGTATTACAAAAAAACGTGTTCAATTACAAACAAGGTCGATATCACATCCTGCATAATTAGAAATCCATTTTAATAAAGGCATTGCATATTTCATATTGGCATTGATCAGGCCAGCGTTCCATCAGCACAAGGAAGGCTAGCAATCGGTTTTGTATGAGACACAGGCCTGCTCAAACATACAAACGCACACTACGCATTTACAAAACAGTTCAAAACTGCACTTGATCACCACACTAAAACACATGTTCAGAGACAGTTACAAAGAAAAGACGCATCTCAGCCCTCAAGCATCCTGCAAGTTGGACCACCTTCCCCGTCTCACGCGAATCCACAGCCTCTCAGCCTCAGGAGATGAGGGGAAAGTCAAGGAAAACGTGGCATGTCTTTAAAGCCACAAGATTAATAAACCACCCACAGCTCATGTCAAATTGGAAATGGAATTCTGCATGTAATCACACGGAACCCTGGCTGCGTGCGAGAGAGCGCGTGTGCGAGGGAGCGTGTGTGTGTGTGCGCGCACCGGTCCGTGTTCAGTTAGAGCCCGAGTAAATAGAAGCCAATAAAACTGCGTCAGAGGCGTACTTTCACCTGCATATCCCCTGCTTGATAAATACCACGCCGACCAAAAGAAAATTGCCTGCAAAGGACAAGGTGACTAATTTTCTTGAGAAAAGTTATTATGCTTTTTTTATTATTATATTTTTTCCTCCTCCCTCTCCGCTATGAAGGACTTACAGGTTGTTTGAATGAAAATGAGACCTGTTCAATAATACATAAGGCCTCGACAGAAGACCATTACCAAAGAATATGTTTTATGAAAGGCTGGTAAAATGGGATATATTTCCATGGTGGCATACATCTTTGAGACAAGATAAATGGCAGCGTGGTAGAGAAAGTGCCCACTGAGCTAATGCAGTGAGGCTGAAAAGCCTCTTTATGCATAAAAAACACCCCACGCACTAACTACAACCAATTCTGAACTCGACTTCAACACCGCCGAATCCAGTACTGTATTCATTATTCATTATGGTGATTGTTTAGTGTACTTCAGGCCTGGGTGCAACCGTACAGATCTCTCTGTGCTTGCTGATTTTGAACCGATGTAAGCATTTATGCTCTGAATTGCATTAATACTCATTATAAGCCAAATAATTTCAAATGAATGTATCGTACGGTGGGAAATGATTCTGCGGTTATATTAAGT
Source organism: Sinocyclocheilus anophthalmus (assembly GCA_018155175.1). NCBI lineage: Eukaryota > Metazoa > Chordata > Actinopteri > Cypriniformes > Cyprinidae > Sinocyclocheilus > Sinocyclocheilus anophthalmus. The sequence goes on from JADLZN010005645.1 coordinate 60,138, forward strand.
TGCTTCTGCATGTGTGGTGTTTTTGTTACCATAAGTAATGCCAAGCCTTGTGAGTTGTACATTTTAGGGTATTCTAGTATGTGGCGATTGAATTAGAAAGCTTAGTTTCCATTTGTCACAGTGGATAGTGATTGTTCCAGTGGTTCTCTCTGTTTCAATCCCAGCATGCATCAGCACAGCATGAGCTATCAGACATGGATTTAGCCACAAAACAATGAATAACTTATAAAAGGAATAAACAGAGACTCTAATATAATCCTTAATTCCTTTTTTATTTCTTTTTACCTTCTTTTTTCTTTGCTTTCCCTTTCTTCACTCTTCCCTTTCTCACTTTTTATTTCCTTTCTTCATTCCTTCCTTCCCTAATTCTTTTTACCATTCCTTTTTTCTTATTTCCTTTTTTATCACTCCTTCTTCTCATCCTCTTTCCTACCTTTTCTTCTTTCAACTTCCTTCTTTATAGCCATACTTTGTTTGTTTTTTTCCTTCTTTCCTTCCTTTTTTAAAGATTTTTCTTTACTCCTTTCTTTCACATTTACCTTGCAGAAGCATGAGTCACAGACACAGGGGTGGAGCTCCTTCCACTCTAAAAAGGTCCAACCACCTCAGGTTCCTTCCTTTCAGTCCGACACTGGAGCCATGAGGAAAAGAGAAATCTTTACCGCATTTACTGAAAAGCCTTTTGAGAAGCTGCCAGTCAGCTGAGCTGAGATGCTTTTAGAGGCGGATGTAAAAATTAAGCTGAAATTCTGATGGCTTTTATAGTAAAAGAAATGGAAAAGATTCATCACTGAAGTGTTCTCTCTTTTTTTCATTTTTTTTTTACTTCTACTCTTTTCACGACTGCCAGTAGGGAAGAGTCTGAAATGGGTGGTTGGGGTGAGTTGCTGGTGGGCTGCTGAAGAATGAGACATCAACATTACACCTACTCAGCAATTACTGACATTTTAAGGGAATAAATCATGTCTTCAAGTTAAATACCTGGGTTCAAATTACTTCCGTTTTCTCTTCATCTGCCATTTTTTCAGCATGAATTTTACACAAGCACATGTATGACACAATCCTATCAGTTGTGCATTGTATTTAGAACAGTGGTTCCCAGTGGGGGCACACAGGTACTGCAGGGGGGAGCGGGCCATCAGCAGAAAAAGACAAATTAGATAAATTCTCAACAAATTAGAATATGGTGACATGCCAATCAGCTAATCAACTCAAAACACCTGCAAAGGTTTCCTGAGCCTTCAGAATGGTCTCTCGGTTTGGTTCACTAGGTTACACAATCATGGTGAAGACTGCTGATCTGACAGTTTTCCAGAAGACAATAATTGACACCCTTCACAAGGAGGGTAAGCCAAAACATTCATTGCCAAAGAAGCTGGCTGTTCACAGAGTGCTGTATCCAAGCATGTTAACAGATAGTTGAGTGGAAGAAAAAGATGCACAATCAACCGAGAGAACCGCAGCCTTATGAGGATTGTCAAAAAAACATTGATTCAAGAATATGAGTGAACTTCACAAGGAATGGACTGAGGCTGGGGTCAAGGCATCAAGAGCCACCACACACAGACGTGTCAAGGAATTTGGCTACAGTTGTCGTATTAATCTTGTTAAGCCACTCCTGAACCACAAACAACTTCAGAGGCGTCTTAACTGGGCTAAGGAGAAGAAGCACTGGACTGTTGCCCAGTGGTCCAAAAACCTCTTTTCAGATGAGAGCAAGTTTTACATTTCATTTGGAAACCAAGGTCCTAGAATCTGGAAGAAGGGTGGAGAAGCTCATAGCCCAAGTTGCTTGAAGTCCATTGTTAAGTTTCCACAGTCTGTGATGAACATCTGCTGGTGTTGGTCCATTGTGTTTTTTGAAAACCAAGTCACTGCACCCGTTTACCAAGAAATTTTGGAGCACTTCGTGCTTCCTTCTGCTGACAAGGTTTATTGAGATGCTGATTTCATTTTCCAGCAGTATTGGGCACCTGCCCACACTGCCAAAAGCACCGAAAGTTGGTTAAATGACCATGGTGTTACTGTACTTGATTTGCCTGCAAACTCGCCTGACCTGAACCCCATAGATAATCTATGGTATTGTCAAGAGGAAAATGAGAAACAAGAGACCAAAAAGTGTAGATGAGCTGAAGGCCACTGTCAAAGGAGTTGGGCTTCCATACCACCTCAGCAGTGCACAAACTGATCACCTCCATGCCACGACGAATTGAGGCAGTAATTAAAGCAAAACGAGCCCTTACCAAGTATTGAGTACATGTACAGTAACTGAACATACTTTCCAGAAGGCCAACAATTCACTAAAACTGTTTTTTTTATTGGTCTATTGAAGTATTCTAATTTGTTGAGATATTGAATTGGTGGGTTTTTGTTAAATGTGATCCAAAATCATCACAATTAAAATAACCTAAGTCTTAAACTACTTCAGTCTGTGTGCACGGAATTTATTTAATACACAAGTTTCACAAATTGAGTTGAATTACTGAAATAAATTAACTTTTCCATGCTTCTAATTATTGAGATGCACCTTATATAGCAAATTTCATACACAATGGTAATTCAAAGAGCTTTACATAAAATAAAATAAAAACAAAAATCACAACAATAAAACAAGGAATTAAAAACTTTGAAAATGATTAAAAAAAATGTATTTAAGAGGTTTAAAATGAATTTAAAACAGTTAAGAAAGAAAATAGAGTATACATAAAACTATCAGTTCTGTAACGAATCAGCTCATGGGAAATATGAATAATTAACCATAACTAGTTATAATTAATTATGAATATTTTAGATCCGCTGTAGATATTTAGCTGACCTCTCAGGGTCAACTGTCTTGTCAATTCTAAGAACGTTAATTTCCTGGTTAGGGAAAATAACTTTCTTACTGTACAATTCTACAAAGCGTGTAGCGTAAATCTGCATGATTAGCGACTCCGGTTATGAGCAAACAATGACCACGTCAAGTGTGATACAAGTAAGGTTTTTATTAACTACATAAACACTTAAAACTAGTCTAACATACTACATAAACACATAAACTGGTTTAACATCCTACATACACACATAAACTGGTCTAACATACACATACACACACACACACACATACAGTTGGTATAGGAAAGGGTTAAAGTTTAACTCAGTACAGAAAGAGACATAAGGAATGAAATTTATGAAACCATTTGCATATTCAGCAGATCTACACCTGAGGGATACGTCAGATTCTTAGTTCGAACACACCTTTGTAAAAAGGTGTAAATTATACTTAATGTATCAATTAATATGACTAAGTTTGATACTTAGCGAGTCTTGGCGGTCTGAAAGAGATTCCTGATGCGAATCTTAAGGTCCAAGATCTTGCTGAAGTTGGTTGATGGGAAAGAACCAGTTTGAGTCAGAGAATTTTGGTGAATGGAAAAGTCAAGGCCGAAAAAAATGCCTGGCACAATGCTTTGGTATCCTGTAGCGTTTTCTCACATCTTCATCTTAGCATCGCACTGAACCACCGACAGGGGCGGGTCAAATGGAGTGTGGCCTTTTAAAGCCTGCAGAGATTCACGCCTCTCAGGATGGGCTTGTCCAATGAGAAAGGTTGAATTTCCAAGCGGGAGGTTGGAAATACTGGGAGTTTTATGACTCTTTGTCTGTAACCATGGTATTTTGCATATGTAATTCGCTTGGGTGTTGATGCACAAATTAGTAATGATTCTTAGAACATCCATATGTTGCATAGGTATCAGCATGTAATATGCACTCTCAGTTAGATCATCCGAAGATGAATTCATAGAGACCAAACATGATATAGGTGAGGTTATATTAACTAGTGGTCTATCATAACACTACAACAGACAATACACTACCATAACTACAATATACAGAACGTCTCGGGTTACTTATGTTACCATGGTTCCCTGAGTAGGGAATGAGACACTGTGTCCTCTTGGGGTTGCTATGGGGAATGCCTCGTCGTGACTCGTGTCTGAAGCCTACATTGAAAAAAAAACACCAACTTGTTTGGCCGGCGACAGCCATGACGTCACTACTGCCGCGACTAGTACAAAATAGGCGCCGTTAGCGCACATCATTCACTTCTTCGTCTGTAGCTTGTGTCCGCAGCATGGCACAAAGCTAGAGGACGCAGTGTCTCGTTCCCCAACTCAGGGAACCATGGTTACATACGTACCTCCTGAGACGTTCCCTTTCATGGGAACTTTGTCCTCTAGGGGTCGCTATGGGGAACTGTATACCCACGCCGCCATGCTGAGGGGAGTGCAAGCCAGAACCATGTCGAGCCACTAAGTACCAACTACACCAAATCGCTATGGGAGTTGCCCCTGTCCTGAACTTAGACTGCTGTCAGTGACATTACTCCCTACGGCCAGAAGCCTAGACTGCCAGGGACATTACTAGTGCCTCACAGTGCTTTGCAGGTCCCACTGGGACAAGATTGGTAGTCGACCCAGGCTACCAGTAGTCTACCACGGAAATCGGTCTCTCGAGATTAACCTCCGGTGTAATGAGGGCGGCTGGCTTGGTGCCCAGAACTGCGGGACGGCAGGGGCCACCATACCAGCTGTGTCCAAAGAAGCCTCCTCGGAGGTGGCGCCAGGGCCTAGAATCATGAAGGATTCCTTCCAGGGAATACGACCAAGAGCCTACTTATTGGATCAATTACTAGTCTTGGCCTGTCACTCAGGGCTACCTCACTTTGCAGAAGGACCTGTCTCAACAGGCCTCTAGTGGAAACACCCTGTCAGAGCAGGTATTCGGGGATACCATGATGAGTGGGTCCCAGGCGGAACCGGGGTTTTTAGACCACTCAGAAAAAGAGAACGAATCTGTGCGCGTAACTCTTACCATATAGGTTTTTAGAGAAGTGGGCAAAGTAGAACGTGTGCACTTACCACTCTCGTGGAATTTTAGAAAAGTGGATAAAGATACCGTGCCCACTTACCACCATGTGGATTTTAGAATGTCCATATGTAGATGGATACAACCGTTCTAGGGGGTTCTCGTGGCACTTCTGGAGGGCAGCCTATAGATGGAGCTCTGAGTAGTCATCAGTCTCACCTACGGCTATCACGCTGGCGTGGCTAGCCGCAAACTTGTAGCTGAGGGAGCAGACATCCATTTAGCGGGAGCTCGACCTACAGCACGTTCCGTTGGTGGAACGGCTAGCAGTTATCAGCTGGGGGAGCAACACACCCAGTTCTCACCTAGAAGGGGACTCGACCCGCAGCACGTTCCATCTAGCGGAACCAGCTAGTAACAATCTCGGTGTGGGAACCCACGCCTGGTCCTCAGACGCCCAGGGGGCTCGACCCTATCTACTAATGCCGGGTTTCCCCGGCTGGCAGTAGCTCATTGTAGCTGGGGGAGCTCAACCCACCTCTCACCGAGAGGGGGGGCCCCCAACCAGCAGCCTGATTAAAAAACCAGAGGGGTAGCATACTGCAGGCTAGCCACATCGCCAACACATCAGGGAGGCGGAGGACGGCCCAAAACTACTGATGCAGCTGGTACGAGGTCTTCTGGAAGACAGCGAGCTCAAGCCTCCCATGAAAGAGGCACCTCCGTTTTTCCTCAACGGAGGAATACTGTTCCCATTCCAGGCGACCCTTCCTGAAAGGAGAGCAGTGCACTTACCACGAGGACATCCTGGAGCGAGTGATTCACTCCTCGAAGAGGATCCTCTCGTCAGACGACACCTCTAGTACCCTGTATATCGAGGGGGCGTGCCTCTGAGGCGTCGATCGGACACACTGGTTTGAAGGATCCAGGAATCGGGGCCTAACACTCTCCGAACAGGGAACGAAGTCAGAACGCTTTGACCCTGACCCTACGGATTTTAGAGGAGTGGGCACCGAAAGAAGACCGTGCGCACCTACCCCTTTTCGTTTGGGGGAACAAATTTAGAGAAGGCAAAGCTAACGTGCGCACCTACCACCTGGGTGGAATTTTAGATGGGTGGCAAAGCTTAACGTGCCCACCCACCACTTACGTGGGTTTTAGAAAAGCGGCAAAGGATAACGTGCAAACTTACCACTCACGTGGATTTTAGAAGGTGTGCAATGAGCACTCTTAGGGTTCTATTTTCACCCGGACGTAATGGCCGGTCGGGAGCAGCAGCTCCAGCACCCTCCTCAGAGTTGAGGGGAGTGATGTCTCCAGGGTGTGTTGACCAAGACACACTATTTGAGTGGGACCTAGGGTACCGGGGTGTTACCCCACTCTAACAAAGGGAACGAAGACAGCACGCGTAACCATTACCTTCACAGGATTTTAGAGAAATTGGCAAAGAATCCCGTGCCCATTTACCACATACGTGGAATTTTTAGAAAATGGGCAAAGCAACACATGCCCATCTACCAGCTATGTGGATTTTAGAGAAATGCGCACAGCCTCATGTGCACATCCCCAGCTCACGTGGTATTTGGAGAGATTTTTTTTTCAAAGCCTGCTCACGTGGACACTTATCATCTTCTGGCCTTTTAAGGTCATGGAGACCCGACCATATCGGCCTGCCGGAAGAGGCCGGCTCGCACATCTCAGTGTTGATGGGAGCCCTGCCTAGGACAGCTTACACAGGAGGATCCTGGTGATGCCTCCGTACCTCCTGTGCCTCAGCAAGAAGGAGTACACCGGCGGCCAGGAAGCCCCTCGGGGTGACCAAGCACTGTAGCCCCGTCCGGGTGCCTTCCAGCGTAGCACCGGGGGCCTGATGTTTCACGAAGGCTCCCGCAAAAGCCCGTATTCGGCCGCATGATCCAGGAGGTATGAAGCAGAAGCCCGGCTTTTCTTACCGTCTGGATATATGTCGACGAGTGACACGCCTACTGCAAGTAGAGCACATGGCTTCTGAGCCCAGCAACGGCACCTTATTGAGGGCGTCTAGCAAGGGACAAAACCGCACAGGTCCCGGGAAACACTGCAAGGAACTTATAGATGGTTACACACACACAGCCATCTCGGTCTGTCCTCGATATACAGATATTATTATATTTGGATCGTACTCACCCCCATGGCTTCTGTGCTGGAGCTCTGCTCCGAGGATTTTTCTGACCGGATCATCCGCTGCAGGTGACTTTACATATATTACACATGACCACCTCAGTCTCTCATTAGTATACATGCTCTCATGATATATGGATCATACTTACCCACCACGAGCCTTGTTGCCGGGGGGCTCTGTCCGGGGATTTTTTGACTGGACCATCAGTCAGGCGGTTACTGTGATCTAGCCATAGAACCACCAACAACCTCATGGGCCCAGTAGGAGACTGTTTGAAAGGGTTTTACAGCTAACCTCGGTCAGCTGGAGATGGTGGTCATAAAAGAGGGAATTAGAAAAAAGGGGAGAACAGGGTAGATGCTGTACCCCCTGCGGGAGAGTGTGAATACCTAGGTATTACTCTGACCTGGACAAAAGCGTTGGTGCCTTGCCCAGGTCTCACCCCTTGGGTTTCGCCTGCCTCCCCTCGACCCACGATACTTCCCACCACCACAGGTGGAGGCGGGGCGCGAGTCGTGACGCTAGCCCTCTGTGCCCGTCTCTGATCCTCGAACCGAGACGCGCCAGGACCCCTGGTTTGTTCGGGCTCAGACCTAGGCCTTCGTGGAATGAAGGTTTTGAAGGCAGCTGAGCACGCCTTCGCCTCCCTGAACTTCTCGACCACCGTCTCGACGGAGGTGCCAAACAGTTCAGAGGGCGAAACCGGGGCATCGAGAAGAAAGCCTCTTTCTTTCTTCCCGATGTCCGCCAAATTCAAATTCACCCACAACTGCCGCTCCGTCACCACCATAGCAGCCATCGCTCTGCCCATGGCTGAGGCTGCCTGCTTAGTAGCCCGGAGGGCCGAGTCTGTGGTGCGCCGCAGCTCAGTCGTTCCGGCAGAGGAAAGGCCCTGCCCTCATCCAGGTCCTTCAACAGGTCAGCCTGATAGGCCTGAAGCACCGCCATAGTGTGCAACGAGGCCACAGCCTGACCTGCCGCTGCGTACTCCTTGCCGTTCGTGCGAGATGTGGCTTGAAGGGGCACGGATGGCAAGGAGAGAGTTTTGAGGGATGACGTCTCCTCCAGAGAGAGATAGCTGGCTAGCGTCTCTTCCACAGGGGGCATCATCCCATAGCCGCTTTCGCGCATTGACTCGATATTCGCATAACTCGTATGCTGAAACCGGTATCCTCGTGAGGAAAACGCTTCTCCATTCCTCTCGATCTCAGTATTGCACAGGAGAAAGGAAGGCTCCCTTGAGCTGGAGGTGTATGGGCCTGAGAGATAACGTTCGTCGAGGCGACCTCGCGACGTCACCTCCTTGGTTCGTTTCCACGGTAATTCGAGCCTTGCTGTGGCCCGATCCATCACCTCTAACAGCTCATCATACGCAGTGCAGGTGGATTGGGAAAGCTCAGCCTTAGCTTCTTCACTCTCCACATCCATTTTTCTGCTCTTGTTGGGCTGGGCCCAACTTAGCACTGACCCATGGATCAGATGATATTAGAGAGAGGATGTCATCGTCCAGTGGCTGTCTCTCGCCCGACACCGATACGCGGAAGAGGGGAACCCCCCCTTCAGCCTCATCGGCTAGGTCCACCTGAGATCCCCACGAGCTCTTTCTCCTCCGTGCCTCAGCAGCGGCAGGTCCCGAATCGCGGGAAGCAGATGGCTGCCCCTCTTTCCTCGAAAAGATAGACAAACGAGAGCGGAGCTTTTTCAGCGAAAAGCTCTCGCAATGCCCGCAGATTGCCTCCTCGAAGACATCGCGTGCGTGCTCCTCGCCCAAACAAACAACGCAGAGATCGTGTGAATCATCGGGTGTCAGAAACCGCTGACACGGATGTACACGCTTTCTAAACGCTCCGCTAGTGCTCGCCATAGTAGGAAAAGAAATAGTCTTACTTTGCTTTTTGGAATGCACGCTTCAAACAGAACGGTCAGTGAAGACAAAGAAAGTGATGATGTGCGCTACCGGCGCTTATTTTGTACTAGTTGCGACGGTAGTGACGCAATGGCTGTCGCCGGCCAAACGAGTTGGTGTTTTTTTTCAATGTAGGCTTCAGACACGGGTCCCGACGAGGCGTTCCCCATAGCAAAAAACAAAAACCCCCTATAGGACGCAGTTCGAAGTTCCACGAAAGGGAACAGTAATGGTATACACAATGATCTGAAGGATATGTGTATTCAATCAAAGAACGGTTTTCCTATGAATTAACTAGAACACAGTCCATTTCTACTCTGACTTTCCTTAGAGGGACAATGAGTGGGTCATTTTACTCACATTCCTGGGGGGTCATAAAACCAGTGATATCATGATTAGTTGTCATGGTGACCAAAGGGGGATGGTGTTCAGCAGAAATCCTGGCATCCAGTTTATTTAGTGAGGGGACTGTGACGATTTTGTTAATCTAATGAATAATTGATTTGTTAAATCAAATAAAAATTAGTGTGTCAGATTGGTCGAGACGCTACAGTGCAATCAGTTCGGACATTGCACAGTGCTCATTCAATAAATGCACAGCTAAACAGATGAGTTTTGAGTCTATGTATTTCGGTCCTAGGCCATTGAGTGATTTATAAACTAGTAAAAGTATTTTAAAATCAATCCTTAATGTAACTGGAAGCCAGTGTAAGGATCTGAGGACTGGTGTGATATGCTCAGATTTTCTGGTTCTAGTCAGAATTCTGGATGAGCTGCAGCTGTCTAATGGGCTTCTTGGGAAGGCCGGTGAGGAGACCATTACAATAGTCCACCCTGCTTGTGATAAAGGCATGAACAAGTTTCTCCAAGTCTTAACTGGAAACAAAACATCTAATTTGTGCATTGTTTTTTAGATGATAGTATGCTGATTTAGTTACTGCTTTGACATGACTACTGAACTAAGGTCTGTCTCCAGAATCACACCATGATTCCTGACTTGATTTTTAGTTGTCTGAACCCTAGAGTCAAGGTATGCGTTCAACTTGAGAACTTCATCTTTGTTTCCAATGCAATGACTTCAGTTTTTTCCTTGTATAACTGAAGAAAGTTCTGGCACATCCAACTGTTAATTCATCAATGCATTGGCAGAGGGAGTCAATGGGGCTGAAGTCATTTGCGATAGGCTGGTATCTGGGTATCATCAGTGTAAGGGAAACAGGTCAATAATTTAGCTCAAAGGGAATCATTTAAGATTTTAAAGGGAACTCCACCATTAATATGCAAGGGAATTAGGACAGAATCACTGTTTTACGGCTGATCACTGAGACGGCCAGCGATTCAGTGAACGAGCCGTATGACATCAATTCTGCAATGGATATTTATATCCAAAATATAGTGAAAACTCTATTAATTAGCACATGTAACAAGATGCAGTTTAAGACATTAACTTGTGAGCGCAAAACACAAGATACTTCTCTTTTCCATATAAATAAGGCTTTATTGGATAAATCTAAGACATATAAACTAATCTAACACATGAACACACGCATTCACACAAGTTTTCAGAGAGAGAGAGAGAGAGGAAATAATTAAAGAGAATGAAAATGTGAAATCCCAAGTTTACAGCAATAGGTGCCATTGTATAGATCTGAACAACCATCAATCACTTAATTAACCCTCGCACTGAGTTCCTCAATGAGGTTAAAATTTAGATTAACTGCACCAGTTCAGTTTTAGAATCTGGAGGTACTTGCTTTCCTGTGTGCGGGTGTTTCCTTCCTTGTTTGGTTGCCGAAAGGGGTTTCCCGCTTTTCTGTTTGGCTGGAGGTTCAGTCTCGGGAAGCCAGTGGTTGGGCGTTGGCTGGCGACGCGGAGCTGTGGTCTGCAGTTGAAGGGTAGATAGCAGTCTTCGGAGATGCGACGTTAGGCTTAACTCAGAACACGAAACTCTCAACGGAAAATAAAACTAACTAAAGAATAGAAGTAAAGTTTGACGAGAGTAGGTGGCGTTTCTCCTCGTGGTTTTGGAGGAGATGGCGTGTAAGTCAGAGCACGCTCAAAATTAAAGAAGCATGACTAGGAGTGAAAAAGCTAAAAGCCGCGTGGCTAAAAGCTAGACACAAAAAGTCCGACCCGCAAAAAGGCAAAAGGCAAAAAAAAACAAAAAGCGCGCAGTTTGATGGTGTCCTGAGTATTTAAACCAGGCTGTTTAACACACCCAAATGGTGTTTCGACCAATTGTAGCTCGGGGTGTTGCAATGTTTCTCCTTCCCATTCATAAATCAACTGTTATCTCATCATTCACATGACCTGCGTTTTTCCCGCTCTGGTAGAGTATGATTTTGGACATGATTTCTATCACGAGGATATGATACATTTGACCAAGAATTGACTGGGAGAAACGTTTCAAGCATGAAAATTCAAACTCACACATACCAAGCATTAATATGACCCCTTAAGCTATTCAATAGTCATTCAAAATACATTCACAATAAATAAGGCATGATGGTTAAACATGTGGGTTAGATAAATAATATGGAGTTATGCATAGCAATTATTATTTGCTTAGGTCCTTTTAGTGTCATTTAGATGCATCTTCACATGGAAATTAAGTTTCTTTGGCATTCTGTGGACGTAAGGAGACCAGAGATTAAAATGTCAGTAAGGAATTTTCTTCTGTCTGTTCTTGTCGTGAAGTGGGGGAAGTCAATTTACGAGGTGCTTGTGACTGTAGTTACTATCGTGTGATAGTCATGCGGCCATCTCTTTTGACCATTATTCTTGATAAATTGCCCCAAAATTGACAATCTCCTTGAAATTGTCAATAAGTGTTCTTTTGTTTAATGTTGCAAGCTGTTCTGTGACGGGGCTTAGGTTTGGCTTGCTCGAGCTGGGTTGAATTTATGACATCCCTGTTGTCTTGGGGGGGCCTCTGTGGAATTTTGGTGAACTCCTCGTGCCTCACTCGGTTTTGACCAATCTTAGATTGTCTGGATTCGGGTCCTGATATCCACATCAGCCTAGCTGTGGATAGGCATTTTGGTTCTTTGCTCAATTATTTGACTTAGTGGAGCATATCCTCGAAACAAGAGCGGTGCAAGAATTTAGCCTTGTGGGACTCCGCATGTCATGTACGTCCACTTAGACTTATGCTCTCCTTTTCTCACATAATAACCTCTCCCTTCTAATTATGACCTGAACCATTTGATTACCATACCAGTAAGCCTGACCCAGTTTTCCAGTCTCTTTAGAAGTATGTTATGATCGACAGTGTCGAATGCAGTACTGAGATCTAGTAGTACCAGCACTGTTATTTTGCCAGAATCAGAATTTAAGCGAATATAATTTATTATCTTAATGAGCGCTGTCTCTGTGCTGTGATGCGGTCAGAAACCCGATTGAAAATTGTCTAGGTGTCCATTTGAGTTTAAGTATTTGTTCAACTGATTAAAAACTACCTTTTCAATAAACTTGCCTATACGATTTGATATTGGTCTATAATTGCTCAAAATGGTGTTATCACGATTGCTCTTTTTCCATAAAAAAAAAAAAGAAAAGAAGGGTTTAACAACTGCAGTTTTCAGGGAGTTTGGAAAAGTCCCAGAAAGAAATGAGGCGTTCACCACTTCTAAGAGATCTGCTTCTAAACAGTTTAGCACCCTTTTGAAAAAAATATGTGGGAAGTGTGTCAAGATAGCAGGTTGACGATGTAAGGTGCTGTGCTTTTTCTTCCAAAATTTTGCTGTCAATTTCTTCAAAAGCAGACATAGTATCTTCTTTTTGATATCGCGGTTGAATCTGTCTGACCTCTGCATAACTTGGGGATGTGCTAATCGCCTTCCTGATATTATTGATCTTTTCAGAAAAGAAGAAAGCAAACTCGTTGCATTTGTTGTCGGAGAGCATTTCACTGGGAATCTGATTTGGGGGGGTTTGTCAGTCTCTCAACATTAGCAAAAAGAGTGCGAGTGTTGTTTGTTACTGTTTATAAGGTTTGAGAAGAATGACTGTCTAGCTTTGCCTAGTTCCACATTGAAAGCATGAAGGCTGTCTTTATAGATGCTATAGTGAATTTCAAGTTTCGTTTTCCGCCATATCCGCTCAGCTTTTCTGCATTGTCTTTTCATACTCTGAACTGCTGTTGATTTTCTCCAAGCTGATTTCTGTCTGCCAGTCTTCTTGCTGACTTTTACAGGAGCAATGTCATCAATAACATTCTTAACTTTTGAGTTAAAGGATCAAGGAGAAGATCAACAGAGTCTGAAATGTTTGGTGTTAAAGATATAGCCTCCATAATTAGCACACTAGTGTTTTCGTTAATGCTTCTCTTTCTGACAGAGACAGATCTAGATTCAGTGGTAGCAGAGATCAATATATCAAAGAAAATACAGAAGTGATCAGATAGTGCTACGTCCTTAATAACAATGGATGAAATGTTTAGACCTCTACTGATGATTAAATCTAGAGTATGTCCACGATTGTGTGTGGGTTCATGCACATGCTGAATCAGGTCAAAAGTGTTTAAAACAGTTATAATTTATTTTGTAGTTTTGTTTATTTTGTTAAGGAGACACATAGAGAGCATGCTTCCGAATTGTGTTTCAAAAGCCAGTTGCATTTTTTCAAAAGAAAACGTGATCAATATCGTGGGCAGCAAACTTGATTTGTAAAAGCCACTTCAGCAACAGCGAAAGCGCAACTGGCTGCTTACAAAAAAATATATTTTTTTATAGGTTTAAAGGGGGGTGCGGCCAAAAAAGTTGGAGAACCACTGATTTAGAGGGAGGGATTGTAAATGCAAATTCCAAGCTATGCTTGTAGCAACCTTTATTCGTAAAATAATTTAATACAATAAGAAAAAATAACTAAGAAGGTGTCAAGGATATGTAATTGCTTTTAGTTTGAGTGAGTTAAAATGGTGGCTTTAGTGATTTATTACAGTAAAAGGCACTGGAGAGACACTTGAACATATGTATGTTATACAGTAGACACGGCATTTATGGTATACTGAATATTCTAAGGAAATACTCTGAATCTATACATAGTCTTAATCTGTTGGGTAGAATTCCATTTAAAAGCTCACTTTTACATAAGTACATTTTCCAATAGCGTGAAAGTAGTCCAGCTGTTTTCTAAACAGAAGCAAGCTACTTTTCCCAGTAGGTAGCAATTATGCCTTGTCAACATTTCATGCTAATTACAACCAGTGCCGGCCATTACTCTAGGTTTTGTCACATGATCCTTCAGAAATCATTCTAATATGCTGATTTGGTGCTCAAGAAACATTTCTTATTATTATCACAGTTCAAAATGATGGTGCTGCTTAATATTTTTATGGAAACCTTGATACCTTTTTGTTAGAATTATTTGATAAATAGAAAGTTCAAAAGATCAGCATTTTTTTTTTATTACAAGTGTAATAAATGTCTCTTCTGATGAATTTATTGTGTCATTTTATTGAAAGTATTAATATTAAAAACTTTGTTAACATTTGGTGTTGCTATCACAGCACTGCACATATTTCTTTCTGGGCGGTTATTTACAGCCAGCCAGGGAATTCACTCTACACAGTTTTATAAATTTATTGAAGCTCTTCACAAATGCACAAGGTTTGTGTGTGTACATATAGGCGAGTAAGCGCATGGTTAAAACCGTCTCACAACCATCTTGACGTTTCACACCACACTACACACATCGAGTGTCAGAGGAAACAGTCGCAGGCAATTAAAAGGCCTACAACTGATGCTTGAACACACACACGCATGCACACCAGGGAGTGGCTGAGAACAATTTCAGGCAAGGTGGTATGGCGATCCTTGGGGAAGCCTGGCTCAGCTAAGAAAGGACTTTAGAGAGGGAACTGAAGGGGAAGGTTACAGGGAGAATTCAACCTCTGAATATATATATATATATTCTCTAACCACACGCTGAGGGTCGAGGTAGGAGCAGAGTGTATTGTACGAGTCTTTTGTAAAAAAAAAAAGCACCCCCACGGCCCTCTGGGCTGCTAAACCAGACATGAAGTTCTAGTTGTGGATTTGAAAGAAAATAGAAAGTGCCTGTATGTTGCAGCTCCAAACAGTATGATTTCTTATAGCAGTATGTGACATTCATGGTTCATTGACTAAGACAATTTACCTTATGTACTTTCTTCTGTATGTATCCCCTGGTGAAACAGAAACCAGTGTTTTGATTACAAAATCATGAAGTGAAGAGTGTCAAAGCCATTTTCTCCCTCTCTCTCACTCTCTCTTTCTCCTCAGCGTCGGAGTTTGAAAGTATCTCAAATTAATTCCTTTGCTGGTGATTTGTTTGAAGAATAGTAGCTCTGATAGATTTAGGGTGAAAAGGAAGTCATAACCACATCAGTGGCTCTGACGGCTGGGCAGGGAGTGCGGCAGCGGGCGGCTCCATCACTCAGGACATGACTGGCTCTTTACATATCTCAGGCCTCGTGCCAATAGCTGCCACTGCCTGCTCTTCTCATCCATTCTGTCTAGAGTTCAAGAGTTACAGCATGCCGTAAATCCCACCTGAGAGCTCATTACTTTCCAGGTTTGACGTCAAGGACGAGCACCCCTACCCCTCAGGCACACACAGCCCTTGATGTCCACCCACAAACCCTCTCTCCGGCCGAACGTTAGATACATTGGTGCATGAAGTAGAATTTGCACAACTACTCATGTTTACTAGTTGTCCAGAAAAGTGCTCAACTGAACTGAGCACTCACCTTGTAAATGACTCAACATGCCATATAGAATCAGCTGGATCCAGAAAGTCCAAAATCCAGTTTATTTCGTCAAAGGATGTCAGTATTAAGAAATTAATACTTTTAATTTGGAAGAGCGCATTAAATTGAAAGTGACAGTAAAGAATTTTACATTGTTACAATTTATATTTCAAACAAATGCTGTTCTTTAGAACTTTCTTTCAAGGGAAAATCAGTTTAACAAAAAATTTAGCAGCACACACTGATAATAATAATAATGTTCCTGAGCTATCAAAATCAGCATATTATAATGATTTCTGAAGGGTCATGTGACTGTGGAGTAACAGCTGCTGAAAATTCTATAAGTGACATTTTAAAACGTATTAAAATTGAATGTAATAATATTTCACAGTATTACCCTTTTTAGCTTTTTTTTAATCTCATGATTACATTTGATTAAATGCAGCCATGGTGAGCATAAGATACTTCTTTCAAAAACATTTAAAAATCTTACCGACCCCAAGCTTTTAAACAGTAGTGTATTTTTGTTTTCTGTGATGCATTTTGTCCTTTAAATAGTTTTAGTACATTCCATTGTGTGATTCAGCATGTTAAAAAATCCATGTCCATGAAATGTGCATTAAATAAAAGGAATTTTGGTACATATTTTGCTAATGTTTCCATTGACAAATGTGGTTGACATGTCTTTTATGTGCAAAATGCTTTAAAGTGTTACTTTTTGTCACATTTTGTCACAAAATACTGTGTCATGTAATTCATTCAGTCCAACAAACTAGTCAGGTTACAGTTGGTGCCCCATACATTCCAGGTTTTTCTAAAAAATTTAAAAACACTGGATGCCACAGTGTAAATAGAAAAATGTTGATGTACTGTACATCAAATAGTGGTGAAAGTTGTACCATAAAACTCAGATATGGAGATATCAGAGAAAGCCTCCTGACCCTGGCTTTTCCATAGTCTCTTGAGAATCGTTGTCATGATAAATTTGCTGTTGGGGGTAAATGCATCAGCAATAATGCAGATAAATATGGGGGTCCTGGGCATCTCTGCATGCGCATGTCTCCCAGCAGGCCACAGAAGAAGTGAGAATAAATCTCCCAGCCAGGTCTCATAACGGCAGCCTCTGTCAGGCCTGATGTAGCACGGACTGCTCGTAAGTCTGGCACTAAGATGCTTTATCCACCCTCTCTCTTTTTCTTAGATGAGGAGAGAGGGAGTGACAGGGCTGATTTTAATTCCATTTTCATGGGGCCAGCAGACACGGCTTTGAGCTTGACTTATGGGTGAGCCATTTAAATAAAGATTGAAAGATTGTTATAGAGTCAGAACGAGAGGAAAAGGATGGGATCGAACAAGAAAGAGTGAAGGAGACTGAAACTTAGCACCGCTGGGAAGTTGTCCTCCCTGTTATCTTTGTGTGTATGTGTGTGTATGTGTTTCAGGAAGTGCAAGAGTTTTAATTAACACTGCGAGCAGAAAGAGGGCAGGCTTATCTCTAAAGCAGCTCTGATTGGCCGGTGACGTGAATCTGCCAGCATGCGCATTCACAGTTCAGTGACAATCAACCAAATTATTCCACCTTCATCCACTGAGGCTAACTGTAAACTTTAACCTGCCTCATATGAGCAGGAGTTTGAAAACGACTTGCAGTGACATTCCTAATCATTGATCCAGATGGGAGTGTGTACTTGCAGATTTCCAGCAGGGTTTTGTATTTCCTATACGAACAAAACGCTTGTCTGTGCTGCATTAAAAAGCTGTGTAAATAATTAATCTGTCTGCAAGGAAGTGCGCAACAACTACTTTTTTGAAGTAGAGATGGCACAGATGAGCACCTGATGGCAACAATATACACACTCGCAAACACACACACTCACACACACACACACACACACACACACACACACACACACACACACAATATGCGAGAGTCAAAAATTCACTAAATATCCACCATATGGCACTGAATAATCCATTGACTCCTGCTCTAGGTCTCAGTATGATCCTCTCGCTCTCTCCATTTTTGACACGCAAGTACATGCCTGTAGTGTGTTCTGTGCATGTGTCCACTCTATTAAATGAAATATATATACATACTGTATACACCGATCAGGCATAACATCATGACCACTGACAGGTGAAGTTAATAACACTGATTATCTCTTCATCACGTCACCTGTTGGTGGGTGGGATATAATAGGCAGCAAGTGAACATTTTGTAATCAAAGTTGATGTGTTAGAAGCAGGAAAAATGGGCAAGCGTAAAGTTTTGAGCGAGTTTGACAAGGGCCAAATTGCAATGGCTAGATGACTGGGTCAGAGCATCTCCAAAACTGCAGCTCTTGTGGGGTGTTCCCAGTCTGCAGTGGTCAGTATCTGTCAAAAGTGGTCTAAGGAAGGAAGAGTGGTGAACCAGTGACAGGGTCATGGGTGGCCAAGGCACACACTGATGCACGTGGGGAGCGAAGGCTGGCCTGTGTGGTCCGATCCAACAGACGAGCTACTGTAGCTCAAATTGCTCAAGTTAATGCTGGTTCTGATGGAAAGGTGTCAGAATATACAGTGCATCACAGTTTGTTGCATATGGGGCTGCATAGCCGCAGACCAGTCAGGGTGCCATGCTGACCCCTGTCCACCACCGAAAGCCCCAACAGTGGCTACGTGAACATCAGAACTGGACCCGGAGCAATGGAAGCAGGTGGCCTGGTCTGGTGAATCCCATTTTCTTTTACATCACATGGATAGCCGGGTGCGTGTGTGTTCCTTACCTGGGGAACACATGGCACCAGGATGCACCAAGCCGGCGGAGGCAGTGTGATGCTTTGGGCAATGTTCTGCTGGGAAACCTTGGGTCCTGCCATCCATGTGGATGTTACTTTGACACATACCACCTACCTAAGCATTGTTGCAGACCATGAACACCCTTTCATGGAAACGGTATTCCCTGGTGACTGTGGCCTCTTTCAGCAGGATAGTGCACCCTGCCACAAAACAAAAATGGTTCAGGAATGGTTTGAGGAGCACAACAATGAGTTTGAGTCAGTGACTTGGCCTCCAAATTCCCCAGATCTCAATCCAATTTCAGCAAACAAGTCCGATCCATGGAGGCCCCACCTCGCAACTTATAGGACTTAAAGGATTTGCTGCTAACATCTTGGTGCCAGATCCCACAGCACACCTTCAGGGGTCTAGTGGAGTCCATGCCTTGACAGGTCAGGGCTGTTTTGGCAGCAAAATGAGGACCAAAACAATATTAAGAAGGTGGTTATGCCTGATCGGTATATATATTTTCATAGTGACCAAAAGTTTTGAAAATACTATTCAAACTATAGTACTATTCAAAATGTTGGGGTCATTAAGAATTTTTAAAAAATATTATTGAAAGAAGTCTCTAATACTCACCAAAAGTGGATTTATTTCCTTAAAACACCAACTATTGTAAATATAGTAAATTTGCTTTTCGTTCAGCCATTCTGATATTAATTTTGCTATTTATGCTTCACTTTACAGTTCCATATTTCGTGTGAAAGGGCCTTCAGGTGTGGTACCCTCAATAGCACAGAGTGTGTTTAATTCCCTTCCTGGTTCCTCTTTAAGCATGTGATGATGAGAAAGTATTGAAAACCCAGGGCTGTTCCAAGAACGGCACTTTAGATATAGAACACGCCACTCTCTTAGGAGATTGAAAGTCTTTCTTGCTGTAGGTCAGTGAGTGGAGCTGAGAGATCTGGCTCATATCTTCCTCACTCATGTATTTATGGATGACTCTTTCTTTATCCAGTGCCTTATCTAATGACGGTGGCCCCTGGTGGGTTTTAGTGAGGACATTTGTGTGCGAGACCACACACACCTGACAAGCTCTGAATGACTGATATCGTGGCTCCTGTTGGACCGCTTCGAAACAGTAAAAAAGGTTGATCTTATTGATAGCGATTGCATATTTGTATTGTTCATATGCTCTTTTTGCTCTTCTGAGTTTGTGCTTCAGGATGTAAGACATTGTCTTGGGGGACTCCAGTTTAAATGTCATGAACATTTCCACTGCTCGCTCTCTCCCAGCCTTCGACTGCTCTCCTCAGCACAAGGACAGGACACTTGACTTGTGCTTGTGTGGATGAGGACTTTAATTATGGCCACGGCACAGAGAGCCATGACACCACAAACCCACATGGTATTTCTTCACATCTCTCCCAGAATATGTACTCTGACAGTCCTTAAACCCGCTCAAGTTTAGCTTACTCCATCTTTCTTTCAATTGCAAGCTTCTGCAGGGTTATTTTTTTTATCGGCTTGATGGACATTTTTAGCCTTGCTAACTCGATGTGTTTTAGGAGGTTGTTATTCTCTTGGATTTACTCAGAGTGTCATCAGCACTTGGAATGCTCCCAACATCTACCTATTAAAACTAGCTACTTTTCATCATCTCATTATTAGATTTCTAAAAAGCCTAGAGCTTATTTTCAAATCCTGACGCTCGCTGATCAAAGGCTGGTCCACTTAAAAAGAAAAGAAGAAAGAAAAAAAGACTAAGTAAGGTGTTGGAGAGTACAAAGATTGAATGCAAAACATAACCTTTCCTCTTTGCTTTTTTAGTTCCCAAGAATCATTTTATAGCCAACTCCCTTTTTCTTCCCCATTTTACCTTCTTAACAGAATTGTGCCTCCTCATAAAAGAGTTACTTTCCTGCAACTTGTTCTGAAAGTGTCGCGCCGTCACCAGCCTTCACCCCATAACACACAAACATTAATCTTAGAGATATGAAAGGCTTTTGAGATGGCAGTATATCATCTTGTTAGCTTTCCAATAAACCTATTGGTGGAGTCTGCTATGATGAGAAAGAATTGCATTAATAATACTGAGAAAAATTATAAGCAAATCTCAGTGTACTATCTGTCCGCAGGCCTTTTTTATTGGTACACTTTCTGTCTCGCTTACGAGAAACACATTATTTAATGTTTGAGATTCAAGAAAGCATCCGATACCAAGACTGTGCTGTATTTTTTTTAAGGCTTGAAAGTACTAGCTAATGCTGCTTTTATTATTTATTCACTCTTATGTCGTTCCAGACACATTTGCTGTTATTTGCATTGAATACAAAGTTAAACCATTGTAAGGAAGCATTATGTTGCTCTTTTTATACATATATGTGTAGATATAATATATTAATATTGAATTACAATGCAGCATTGTTTTTTTTATTGTATTTATTGTATTTTTGCAAGGTCAGAAAGTACTAGCTATACGGACTGAAATTCTAATAAAATCATGCTCAAATGTTTTTGTGTGCCAAGCCGAGCTGTAGTATCGGTAATAGCATCATTCACGTCAGTGAGTGAATTTTAATAGACAAATTGCCAGTTATTACTTTAGATAGACTTTCGTACAGGCACACAAGCACACACAAATACACACCTGATGGAGAAAGCTTTCAGGCTTGGCCTGAGTTCATAACAGATTAGGCGGTGTGTGAATGAAAGTTATCTTTGCTTGGTGTACTTCAGCGGCGTTTAAAAAAAACAGAGACAGAGAGAAATAGAAGAGCCAGCCGAGCGTTAACCGCTTCGTCCGCGGGTCTCCATTAGTCAAGGATGATTAACTGTGCATGTGTCTGTGTGTATCTGTGTTTATGCAACAAATAACCTCAGAAACACTTTTACCTAACCATAAGTGCCATAGGATTACAACGAAACCTTTCTCAGCTGAGAATATAATGCATGTTTTTATATATTGTTAACCTTGTTCTAATCGAAGATGCAGTCGAGGGTACAGAATAACCTATTAATTTGGTCATATAGATGCTACTGTAATAATATCACGTCGGAGGCCAGGGCCCGTTCCTGGCATCACTGACTGATGACTGAGTAAATGAACATTCAACCCTGTTGCTAATGCCACGTCGAGGCAATCATACACATCTCATTGCAATATGTCAGCTGTGCCACAGGTGACCGCTGCTAATGTCAACATTATGTCTATCTGTGACGGTAAGACTACAATACAGGTACATCTCTATATTCTCGGAGGCCGCCGATCATATGAGGTATGAAATGATAAATGGATAGTCTGCAATTACATTATATAACACCCACCTCTCACACGCACAGAAGCTGGGTTATCAGACAGTTTTCTTAAAACATAAACAGCAAAGATGACTGTTATTGGAGGGATATTACACACATTTCTCATCAGGTGTTCTGCATATAATAACGGGAGGATCAATTCCACTTTGATCTTCCTCAGATGGAGCTTTGATTCGACTCCAATGCTCTCATGTTCCTTGAAAAGCAGTCAACATAAAACAAACAATTTTCTTTCATTTTTGTTGGTCTTATAATGTTGATTTTCCAAGAAATTCTACTTTTGAAACCTACAAATAGTCTGTACTTAACAGCACAGTTTAGCAATTAAAGTGATGTAGAGTTCTAACATAAAACATCAGTGAATAACTTTCTATAACTATTGAAGAGGCCTTGAATAGATTCCTAAACTCACAAACACAATGAAGCATTTGTTTTTGGTTGATAATGGTATTATAGGGATAGTTCACCCAAAAGTATATCATCATTGACTTCGACGTTCCAACCCTGAATGACTTTCCTTTTTCTGTGAAACACAAAAGAGGATATGTCTGTGTATCTCTGTACATAAAATGGAAATGATTGGTGCCAGTGATGTTTTAGACTCTTTCGACATTCATTGTATGGGTAAAAACTTTTGAAACATTTTTAAAAAATATCTAATTTTGTGTTATGTAGAGGAAAGTTGTATAGTTACATAGATTTGGAATGACATAAGGGTGAGTAAATTATTACAGAATTTGTCCCTTTAAAGGAATAGTTCACCCAAAAATGAAATATTTGCTGAAAGTTTACTCAGGCCATCCAAGATGTAGATGAGTTTGTTTCTTTATTGGAACAGATTTGGAGAAATTTAGCATTACATCACTTGCTCACCAGTTGATCCTTCTGCAGTAAATGGGTGCCGTCAGAATGAGTGTTCAATCAGTTGATAAAAACATCACAATAATTTACAATATATTTACAGATCAAACACTGTTTAAGTTAAAATAGTCCAAAACAGTTGTGGGATTTCGGATGTGAGGACAACAAGGAATGGACTTCAGGGTAGGTAGATGTTTAGTTTAGGGGTGCATTTTGGTCAGAAGTAACAGTTTAAAGTTAACACACGTTAGTGAATGATTTATTTATTTTAAGCACTCAGCTTGTCACTTCATAATACAATAATTGATGGACTGAAGTCGAGTGGATTACTTGTGGATTATTGTGATGTTTTTATCAGCTGTTTGGAGTCTCATTCTAATGGCACCCATTCACTGCAGAGCATCCATTGGTGTGCAAGTGATGGAATGCAAAATTTCTCAAAATATTTTCTTAAGAAGAAACAAACTCATCTATATCTTATGGCCTAACGGTGAGTAAATTAAAATGTTTGGGTCAAATCTTCCTTTAAGTTTTCTGAATAGCCACAGCTGTCTTGTTTAACCTTGGACATGTTCACATTAAGAACACCAGCCCTCTAACATATTAAAGTTCTTTGGAAACACATCAATGTCACGTTCACCTCCCGGCCCTGGGGGGAAAATGCCGCATCCCTCATTTCCTCCATTCAGCTGTACAAAATGCCCAGCTGACCTTTACATTCACACATTACTCTTAGCATTTTCCATCCACTCCACTTCACTTGGCTGTCAGTCGCTTATCAATGCAGTTGTGTGTGCTTGAGGGGAGCGTGTGTGCTGGCTACTTGATTAGGTCTCTCCTGCCAGTACAGTCTGGAACTGGCTAATATATCATGTATGATCTGACGTATGCATACTTTATCAGGAGGAGACAGGCGGATGTCCATAGCTCATCCCAATATACTACTCCTAATAGTCAGTCAAAAGCCCTTTCCAAGATGGACTTCTCTCTGGTTATCCATCCTAGATGCTGGGGAGCCGAGTCCCTTTCTCTCAGGTATTTGCCCCTGAACTGGGATGTGACAGCCTTTATAAATGGGGGGACACATTTCTATATTTTTTCCTAA
This sequence comes from Sinocyclocheilus anophthalmus, assembly GCA_018155175.1. Classification (NCBI taxonomy): domain Eukaryota; kingdom Metazoa; phylum Chordata; class Actinopteri; order Cypriniformes; family Cyprinidae; genus Sinocyclocheilus; species Sinocyclocheilus anophthalmus. The sequence goes on from JADLZN010005645.1 coordinate 83,830, forward strand.
AGATTGTCATCGTAGCACATCCAGATCAGATGTGATGTGATAAAGGGACAATTGATTAATTTCTTATGATATTTTTTTTCAATGTTAATCTGAGTTTCTGTCATAACCATAATACATTTTGCAGATTTCTTGGATTTTGTTCAGACAAGTTTTATTTATTTAGTTAGTTCATTAGTTAGATGGTTAGTTAGTAGTCTGAACAGGAAGAATGCCCACATTGTTTAAAATCTGATTAAAATCAGATTTTTGTTGTTAATGCATCTGTCTTATTGATCAGACCAGGTTTTTTAATTTAATTTAGTTTTTTCCCATTTATTTTAGTAATATTATATAGGTTTATGAATATTTTAAATTACCTTTTGTTTTTACATTTCCCAGTTTTCATTATAGTTTTAGTATTTTATTTTAATTTTTATTTTATTTTAGTGATGTTGTGAATTCTTATTAGTTTTTGTTTCTTTAATATTTCTATACAGTTTTTTTTTCCAGTTTTAGTAATTTTAATACTTCTCTTTAAAATAAATTTCATTTCAGTTAGCTGCCTTGACAACATTTATCATTTTAATTAAAAAATGTTGTCTAATATTTATATTTAATTTTATTCCAGGATTGTTTCAATAATCAAAAATAATTTTTAATAACTTTAGTTTTAGTTAGTTCAACTCTGGTTATGTCAGGGTTTGTGACTTTTGGTCAAAAATTGCTTTTTATTGTCATTTCAGCCATATATAGTTGAAATGAAACAACGTTCCTTCAGGTCCCTGGTGCTCTATAAAACAGCATAAATCAACATGAATTACAACAACATAAATAAACACTATATGGCACAAAATTAAATAGAACATACAGACCTAGGAACAGGATTACATAAAGTGCTCATATGCAGTTGTGCAAACAACATTTAGCGGAAACAGCCCAGTATAGCGGGGCAATAACACAGTGACAGTGTTGCACCGACCAATACGTAAGGAATAATTGATGATGGGCCGTTGAATTATTAGAAAATAATACACACCCGAGGAGTTGATGTGGCCACAACGCGAAGCAGAGTAAGTGTGTATCAGTCAAGGCTCTTTCTGTTAAGGATGGCTTTCTGATGGCTTGTGGAAAGAAACTGCCACATCTGAGAGCCCAAATGCTTTGGTACCTTTTTCCAGACGGCATGAGGATAAAGATAAAGAGTGTGTTTGAGGGGTGTGTGTGTCACGGTCTGTCATGGAAAACTCGGGAAAGCATATTAGACCCAAATACAGTTTATTAGTCCCAAAACAAAGATAAAAAACAGAGCAAAAACACTGGCAAGAGGTATATCACAAACACAGAGTAAAACACAAAGTAACAGAAGCAATACTGCAGCAACAAAATACTAGGTGAGCATGGTATTTATATCACAGTGAGCTAAAGTGTAAATGATCAACAGCTGGAGGTAATGAAATAATAATCAGTGCAAGGGGTGATGGGAACTGAAGTCCAGAACAAAACAAACAATGATCCAGAAGTGTGCCCTCTGGTGGCTGTCAAGAGCACACCAGCCACTGGCTGTGACATAACCCCCCACTTAAGGAGCGGATTCAAGACGCTCCAACAAAAGTCAAAGAAATCCAGGAGGCGGACCAGGGGGAGGGATGACACAGGTAGAGCAGGCAGCCAGGGTGGGGCCGGCAGGGGTAGGCGGCCAGGGCAGGACAGAGATTTCACAGGCAACCTCCTTAGTTGTGACGGGACAGTTAGAGAGCTCACAGACGACCTCCGTGTCTGTGACAAGGCAGGCAGAAAGTTAATAAGTGGATGCCCATGCTTTGAGAGGAACTGAAGCAAGCACCGCCGCCACCTCTGGAGGAACTGGAGCGGGTCCTGGAGTGGACTCTGGATGCTCCCGGACTGGAGCGGTTCCATGAGTTTCGGCTTTGAGGGCTTCCGGACTGGAGCGGGCTCTGGAGTGGACTCTAAGGGCTCCCAGACTGGAGCGGGCTCTGGAGTGGACTCTGCATGCTCCAGGACTGAAGCGGGTTCATGAGTGGACTCCAAGGGCTCCCGGACTGGAGTGGGCTCTGGAGTGGACTCTGAGGGCTCCCGGACTGGAGCTAGCTCTGGAGTGGACTCTGCACGCTCCCGGATTGGAGCAGACTCTGGAGCGGACTCTGAATGCTCCCGGACTGGAGCAGGCTCTTGAGTGGACTCTGAGTGGTCCGTGACTGGAGCTGGCTCTTGAGGGGACTTTGAGGGCTCCTGGACTGGAGCAGGCTCTGGAGTGGACTCTGAGGGCTCCTGACGTGGAGCGGATTCATTAACAGAACAGCCTTTAGGTGAAAGGCAAAGATGGCCTTCTTGATTATGGCAGCAGCAGTAAAATCGGGCAGCTCTTTGGAGACCTCTGAGACCAGAGAGTCAGGTCCTCCAGGACCACCGGACTTGAGACCACCAGAGTCAGGTCCTCCAGGACCACCGGACTTGGGACCACCAGAGTCAGGTCCTCCAGGACCACCGGACTTGAGACCACCAGAGTCGGGTCCTCCAGGACCACCGGACTTGGGACCACCGGAGTCGGGTCCTCCAGGACCACCGGACTTGATCCCACCGGAGTCGGGTCCTTCAGGACAACTGGACTTGAGCCCACCAGAGTCGGGTCCTCCAAGACCACCAGAGTCGGGTCCACCAGGACCACCGGACTTGAGACCACTGGAGTCGGGTCCTCCAGGACGACCGGACTTTAGACCACCGGAGACGACTTTGCTACTCTCCTCCTTCTCACCCTTCGCTTCAGCGTAGAAATCAATGGAGGTTCCAGTACTTGACTTAACAAGAGAGGTGGGGATGGAATAGTCCCTGAAGCTGGACTCTGATGGTGGTGTCTCACCTTCCCCTCTAGATGAAGCTGCAAGTACCGGGAAAAGTTCCAGAAGTCCAACGATCTTACCCAATCCATCTCTCATTGCTGTAAGGGTTTATCCAGAGAGAGGTTGAATATGTGCTTAATGTCCTCGCCCTGACAACCCAGCCTCTCTGCCCTTGTCCAAAATTTCTGGGCGAAAACCCCCACTGCCACTCCCTGCTGGCAAAGTGCAGACAGACTCTGAAGACAGCTGTCCATAGTCCAAAGTTGAAAAAAAAACTGCTGGATCTTGTAATGGCTGCAGTATTCTGTCACGGTCTGTCATTGAAAACTCGGGAAAGCATAGAAGATCCAAATGCAGTGTATTAGTCCCAAAACAAAGATAAAAAAACACTGGCAAGAGGTATATCACAGACACAGAATCCATAAACACAAAGAAACAGAAGCAATACTGCAGCAACAAAAGACTCGCCCTGCGACTCGATGTTCATACTATCCATCCTAAATAGTATGTGAGATTAGAATAAGTGTGTCCCAAAGCATAGTATGTTGAAAAGAGTATGCCAAAAGTCCCCGGATGGTCTACTATTTCAGGTCGATTTTTGAAGTGTGGATCCTTGCACACTCTAATGGCTAAAATTGCCCCCAATCCATTGCGCTTTGGCGAAGGATTCAGTCCAGAACTACAAACACAAATAAAACGCGTTATAAAAACTACAAACATGGTGGATGTGCGTGACCGACTGTTAAGAGGTTTAGATAAAGGGGTTGTTTGAGTTACTAATAATCAACATTTAACCTGGTAAAAAATGTATTTATTGTTATCTGTGTCATATTTCATCTGCATCAGCAATGTGAACTTTTATAAACATCCATTTGGTCGTTAACTTTTAAATGCATCATTATGCAGAAAATATGAGCAGAGTTCTCTGCATAAAGACCTGCGGCTGGCAGATCAACGTGCTACTTCTTGTCTCTCCAGTACGGTAGGAAGTAAAATTAAATGCAATGTGGAGGATGTTAACTGTGACAAGATGATTGACAGGCCAGTTTACAGTGACAGGGTGCGTGTAACAGGTGCAACAGACAGTGTTGCCAACTGCTTTCAATTGAAAGTAGCTAAAACTGGTAACTAAATGTCACTAGATGACATCACAATGGCAAATTCACTGATCTATATAAAGATGTATGTAGATCAGTGGGCAAGATGAGAACTTAAATAAGGTTTGTCCAAGAAGTTGCTATATTTATCCCTAAACTTTTGAAAAAAGTCTCAAAAGGGGCGGGGAAGTCACTAAATCTAGCAACAAAGTAGCTAAATTGGCAACACTGGCGACAGAGCGGTCCTTTAAAGACGCAGTTGTGTGACGTGATAGTATGTCCCAAAGCTTGCCTACTCTTCTACTACACACTCAAAAGTGTGTACTTTTTCTTCACCAAAAGACTAAATACTTTAAGGGCATAGTATAAGTAAACACATTGAGACGCAACATCAGTGAGCATGGTATTTATATCACAGTGAGCTGATGGGTAAATGATCAACAGCTGGAGGTAATGAAATAATAATCAGTGCAAAGGGTGATGGGAACTGAAGTCCAGAACAAAACAAACAATGATCCAGAAGTGTGCCCTCTGGTGGCTGTTAAGGGCACACCAGCTACTGGCTGTGACAGTGTGTGGTCAGCCGCAAAGCTGGTGGCTTTGTGGATACAGTGTGTGGTCTAAATGTCCGTGATGGAGAGAAGAGAGACCGTGATGATCTTCTCTGTCTTCACTGACCCCTCTGTCTCCTGGGTTTTGTGATCCGAGACGGTGCAATTTCCAAACCAGGCAATGATGCACCTGCTCAGGATGCTCTTATTAGTCCCTCTATATAGAATGTGATGAGGAATGGGTGGTGGGAGCTAGGATTTCCTTAGCCTTCTCTGGAAGTAGAGACGCTGCTGGGCTTTCTTGGTTATGGAGCTGGTGTTGAGGGACCAGGTGAGGTTTTCCGCCAGGTGAACACATAGGAATTCACGTGTTCCTGGCAATTTCCATGGAGTCAGTCTAAATATATTTTTTAAGAAGAATCTTTCTTCTTTCAAACTGTGTTATGTAGATCTCCCCACTACGATATCTCATTGGATTAAAAGCACACCTCACAAAGCTGCACGGTAAACATCAAATATTGTATATTGAGTGACTGGCTGTGATTTTGACACATTATACAGCATTTTTGCTTTCAATGTGAGCCAAAATAAATGACCTGTCACTGGAAACATCATATTAACAAATCAGCATATTGGAATGATTTCTGAAAGGATCATGTGACACTAAAGACCGTAGTAATGGCTGCTGAATATTCAGCTTGCTATTACAGGAAAAAATAAATTTTATATTAAAGGTCATTATATTATATCAATACATTATATTGGTGGTCGTGGGTTTGATTCCCAAGGTACACACAAACTGGCAAAAAATGTATAGCCTGAATGCACTATAAGTCGCTTTGGATAAAAGCATCTGCTAAATGCATACATTATTTATTTATTTATTATATAAAAACAGAGAATGGCTATTTTACATTTTTGTGTATTTTTAATCAGATAAATGAAGCCTTGGTGAGCTTGTAAGAGACTTTTTTTTTAAACAATCTTATCAACCTTAAACTATTAAGTGCATACTATAAAATAATACACACTACATACTCCAATACTCTAGACAGCCAAGGGCAGTTTATCTACATCAGCATTAATCAATTATGCAGAATCCATCAGAAACAAAATAACAAGATTAAAGATTTAAAAATCAAAATTAAACTTGTTACAGTGTTCCTACTGTTTACCCAAACTTATCCATAGAATTAGAAATTGAATAAAACCCAACCAGGCTTTCATTTTAAATTCAGTCTTCAAATAAATCTCAATTTGGTGATAGGTCTTGCTGTGACGGACTGTAAAACCAATTTTAGGAGAGACTGTTGAGTTGGGGCTTGATATTGATCTGTCCCGTTGACTACTGCCAACCTCTTGTAACACAACATACAGGTATGAAAGCAGACTCCTGAGGAGGGACGGAGGGGGAAAAAGAGTCTAATCTGAATGGACGCCGTGTAAAGGTTACAGTGCTATGTATTATTTCCCCTCCCCTCCAGGGGCAAAAAAAGAGAAAGAGGTGGGTAGGAGGAGCTTTTGTAAGAGGATTCTTGTGGACTATGTCGAGAGCAAAGATGGTTCACCCTCAAATATAATAGAAAATACACCGGGGAAAACATGAGAATCTGAGTCTCTGGGTGCAAGGGGATGTCAAAGAAAATGTGTGAGAGGAGAAAGGAGAGAAGGTAAAGTATGTGTGTGTGTATGGGAAGCTATAAAGCACTTTGCCTGGCAGGACTATTTTGAGGTATCTTTTTAATTTCATGCACGATAGCTCTCACATTTGTTTCCCCTCTTCCACTCATTTCCTCTCCCTTCGTTTTATCCCCACTCCAAACTTGTCATTTGTTGGTTTGTTCTGTCACTTCCTCATCTGCATACAAATTTAGGGCATGTTACATATATGTATGTGTTTTTGTGGCCTACAGATAGCATAAATGGACATGAATTGTCAAACAAACAAAACCCAGATGCAATATAACAAAAAAATAATGTTGCTTTCTGGGAAGTTTGTACTTAAGTGCTTGCAAGTCGTAATCACAGTGTGATGTGCTTTCAAGTGATTTTAGTCAGTAAGAAATGGAAGTTCTGGGGACTTTGGAATTTCTTTTTCACTTACTGACTAACACAGGACTTTTTTTTTTGTTGTGCTTTAGCAACAAAATAAAGCTAGAGCACAGACTATACATTAGGCCAGTATTGACGCTTTACCTGTATTTTATACATTTAATGCTGCCACAGAGAATTATGGAAATGTAGTCATGTTGCACAAGCCTGTCACCTCATCAGTCAGGTAAATTAGTCTTTTTTCTGGCATATTTAATAATTAGTATTAATACTTGTTTTCCTCTCCCCTCGTCTATATACACTACCATTTAAGATTTGGGGATCGGTAAGTCTCTTATACTCACCAAGATTGCAATTATTTGATCAAAACGAATATTAGGAATATCATTACATTTAAATGACTGTTCAGCAGCCATTACTCCGTCTTCAGTGTCACATGATCCTTAAGAAATCATTGTAACATGCTGACTTGGTGCTCAAGAAACAATTATTATTAATGTATATATGTATTCAAATAAATGAATATTTTAAGCACATTAAACCATTATATATATACACACATACACATGTGTGTATATATATACACACACACACACACACACACACCCGATTCCAAAAAAGTTGGGACACTGTACAAATTGTGAATAAAAACAGAATGCAATGATGTGGAAGTTTCAAATTTCAATATTTTATTCAGAATACAACATAGATGACATATCAAATGTTTAAACTGAGAATTTATCATTTTAAGGGAAAAATAAGTTGGTTTTAAATTTTATGGCATCAACACATCTCAAAAAAGTGGGGACAAGGCCATGTTTACCACTGTGTCATCCCCTCTTCTTTTTATAACAGTCAACAAATGAAAGTTGCTCAAGTTTAGGAATAGGAAATGTTGTCCCATTCTTGTCTAATACAGGCTTCTAGTTGCTCAACTGTCTTAGGTCTTCTTTGTCGCATCTTCCTCTTTATGATGCGCCAAATGTTTTCTATGGGTGAAAGATCTGGACTGCAGGCTGGCCATTTCAGTACCCGGATCCTTCTTCTACACAGCCCTGATGTTGTAATTGATGCAGTATGTGGTCTGGCATTGTCATGTTGGAAAATGCAAGGTCTTCCCTGAAAGAGATGACGTCTGGATGGGAGCATATGTTGTTCTAGAACTTGGATATACCTTTCAGCATTGATGGTGCCTTTCCAGATGTGTAAGCTGCCCATGCCACACGCACTCATGCAACCCCATACCATCAGAGATGCAGGCTTCTGAACTGAGCGCTGATAACAACTTGGGTTGTCCTTGTCCTCTTTAGTCCGGATGACATGGCGTCCCAGTTTTCCAAAAAGAACTTCAAATTTTGATTCGTCTGACCACAGAACAGTTTTCCACTTTTGCCACAGTCCATTTTAAATGAGCCTTGGCCCAGAGAAAACGCCTGCGCTTCTGGATCATGTTTAGATATGGCTTCTTTTTTGACCTATAGAGTTTTAGCCGGCAACGGCGAATGGCACGGTGGATTGTGTTCACCGACAATGTTTTCTGGAAGTATTCCTGAGCCCATGTTGTGATTTCCATTACAGTAGCATTCCTGTATGTGATGCAGTGCCGTCTAAGGGCCCGAAGATCACGGGCATCCAGTATGGTTTTCCGGCCTTGACCCTTACGCACAGAGATTGTTCCAGATTCTCTGAATCTTTGGATGATATTATGCACTGTAGATGATGATAACTTCAAACTCTTTGCAATTTTTCTCTGATAAACTCCTTTCTGATATTGCTCCACTATTTTTCGCCGCAGGAATTGGTGATCCTCTGCCCATCTTGACTTTTGAGAGACACTGCCACTCTGAGAGGCTCTTTTTATACCCAATCATGTTTTTGCCAATTGACCTAATAAGTTGCAAATTGGTCCTCCAGCTGTTCCTTATATGTACATTTAACTTTTCCGGCCTCTTATTGCTACCTGTCCCAACTTTTTTGGAATGTGTAGCTCTCATGAAATCCAAAATGAGCCAATATTTGGCATGACATTTCAAAATGTCTCACTTTCAATATTTGATATGTTATCTATATTCTATTTTGAATAAAATATAAGTTTATGAGATTTTTAAATTATTCCATTCCTTTTTTACTCCATTTGTACAGTGTCCCAACTTTTTTTGGAATCAGGTTTGCATATATATATATATACTGTATATAAAATGAGCAGCTGCGTTTGTATGAAACGGGCGTCCGCGATACCAGATGCCATAATTAAATAATTTGTACACCAGTTTGAAATCGAGTTTTACTATTTATTAGCTAAACAAACTCAAGCTTCCACCAAGAAAAAATGTTCAAGCAAGAGTACAGCACCACTGCTGTTACCCGGATGAGCCTTTTTTTAGCTTTTACTCAGTTTGTTATCGGGATAGCATACCCTCGAATTCGCGACTGCCATCAGAATCCAAGTATTCCACAGAGCAGTTTAATTATATATATATAATATCTCGATATATATATGATATACATATATATTGTGTTGTGTACAAGTTTTGAATGGCCAAAGAATACACTTCTTGTTGCTGGCAGATTGTGTATTCAGCAGGAATCCGTCAGACTACACCCTTTGGTCGGACTTGAACCGCTAAACTCAAATTCACTCTACTTCTGGTAACTGGCTGAGACTGTAATGAAGCACCAATCAGTGCCTCGTTTGATCTTTAGGGGTCTTGTAGAGCTATAGTACAGCACAGTTCTCGGATTAAGCCTCCTGTGTTTCAGCCTTCCGTTTAGCCTCTGTGTTTCTTATAATTCCCGCCTGTAGGTCTTAGGCCATGTCTACACCAACATGGTTATTTTTATAAACTAAGTTTTTCCTTCCATTTTTAAAAATATCTCCGTCCACATGAAAACGCAAACGCATGCTATGAAGCACTGTCAAGAGCACGCCAAGCCAACAGGTGGTGATATAATCTCAACCGTAAAGCCATGTTGGCCAATCAGAAGTCTGAAAAAGTTTCCAGTAGGCGGAGATAACAGCACAGGCGCCGATGTCACAAGCCAAAAACTTCAGTTTCGCTGTCTACACGATAACACTGCAACCGGAATTTTTGAAAATCTTCACCCTTGCAGGAGTTTTCAAAAATGTTCGGTTTCAGTGAACTGGTGCTGCGTTTGCGTGTGGACGAACGGCCAAACCGCGTAGAAAAAGCTGCGGTTTTAAAAATAACCGCGTTTGTGTGGACAGGGCCTTAGTCCGATAATATCTCCAGTACAGTTCTGGTATGCCTGTCCACCTAACCCACCACCAGCATCTCTTCAGATTACCTTCCAAAACTATAAAAGCCCCTCAGTATGCCTGTCAAATTTACTGCATAATCACAAAAGAATATCTATCACGGTCACTTTCAAAGCAGCGTCAGTGTGACAGTCAAAATCAGTTCTTGACCTATGGAGCTTAACTTGTGTGCAAGGCTAGCAAACAAACCAGCTAGTGTGTTATTGTATTCTCTTACTTATAATCTTGAAGATTAGAATTACACAGCCAAAAGAGCATCAGCATGTGCATAATCGGACGATGCGGGGCTCCAGAAAATCAATGCTGATTAGCCACATGAAGTTGCTTTTCGTTTTTAAAGATTATTGCTGTAAATTTGGGGATTACAGCTTTTATGTGAGCACCGTAGACATTGGCCTACCACCCCTTTTACTGGGCCATTAACCCACTATGATTAAAACATGAGTACACATATACTTAAATGCACTGAGCATATATTTTACAAACATTACAAGCCCTCTGCAAAACAGCTCGCTGCATCGACACAGGCGAGCACTTCAAATGGTATAAAAATTGCTGGTGATTTAATCAACAGGCTGTGTAGGAAGTTTGGTGGGTAAGTAACCGTAGCCTTGCACTTTTTTCTTTTTTTTCTGAATTATTGTGGAAAATTCAGCTTGAACACAAACTAATGGAGTAGCTCAATTGCAATCTGACTCAAAACTGCCTGTGTACAGCAGAGCCAGAGTCATTAAATCATTAGCAAGCATTAAGAGAGCTCTCACATATATCACACAGATGGGGAATTACATGCTCTCTGGAATGCGAATTTAAAGCTGGGAACATTGCGGCAACTTTGACATGACACAGGCAGCATAGAAAAAAACACTTCGGCATGTATGTGTGTCGACGTTTGTGAGTATGCGCTCAGGTGCATGATGGTGAATGGCTCTGACATGAGACGTGCTGCTTCTTTATTGACCCTGTGGTTTTTCAAGGTTCAGAACATCTCAGTGATCTGGTACACACGTTGATGTCTTATTGACATCTACAGTTGCTTATAGATTCTCTATTAAAAAGCACTATGCATTTTTCACAAAGCCTTGACAAATACAACAATGCCATGTCACTGAATGGACTGTCAGCAGTGGTGAAGGACAGAGTTTATGGACTGTTGATATGCCTTTCCCTCATTATTAACCTTGTATATTGATCAATGTTGTTGTTTTTTTTTTTTTCATTTAAAAAAATTACATTTAGGTCACCATATTTTGTGTTATGTTACCTTGTCATTGCATGACAAAAACCTACCTATAGTTAACACTGCTGCAATAGGGTTTCTAATACAGCTCTTTTGAACTATAATTCATCTTTCTCTATTTATTTACTTTGCATATTTTGAGAAGGCATTTGAATGCAGTAGTCATTTCTTCTTCTTCTTCTTCTTCTTCTTCTTCTTCTTCTTCTTCTTCTTCTTCTTTTCTGGATAGGTTTTTGTATAGTGAGCTATTGTTTCTTTAAAAAAAAAACATCCCAGCAAACACCCAGGCTGACACAAAGACTGTCTTCCAGTACTGGTGCATCATGTTCTGAAATTATTAAGTCTATACAGTTTATGTATTTGTGTATGTATGCATTTATTTATTTATTTGGTGCGACAATCAAAAAATATTTTTTTGCATTTTTTTTATTCATTTATTTGTTTAGATGGAAATAAATCCAATATTGGAGATATTTATAATCAATATTACTAATTTCTCCTATTTTCTAAATTTAGATTACAATGTCATCTAACACTCTTAAAGTTAATCTTTGAAAACACTAATAATTCAGTAACACTGAAGTGTATTCTTCAGCAAAACTCTGAATTAATATGCATTTTCAAACTATACATTATAATGTTATGAACACTATAATGTTTAAGTTAGAATTCACTTGTATCCTTTCAAGTTTTATTTAAAATAATCAGCTAATCAGTATTGGTGTTTTGTGATGACAGAAGTGTGTTAATAATAATATGCGTTATCAATTACATTTTAGTGTTTGCTCTTACATACATGTTTGTTTACTTTTGTACAAGAAAATATGTTGGTACTGTGTTGATCCTGAGGCAAAACCATTTAAGGACCACTGTTCCTAGTCTAGGCCTTTCCAAAGTAGCCATCCTGTGTGGAAGATAATGCTTTCTGAGTTGACTCCTCTGTTCCCGAGCCCTGCTGAGCTGATACGTGGGGACATCCCAAGCCGGACTCTGGGAGGTCAATCTTCTGAGGTAACCATTACTGGAGCTTGTGTGTGGATCATCCTTGGCTAATCTTGCCCCTGCAGCTTGTCTCCCTAAAGCTTTTCCCAGCCACCCGTGCTGCAGGGAGGCAGAGTGCTTTGCCACAGACCTACAGAGAGATGCTGGTTAACCAACCAGATCAATACGGTGGGCTCCATGATCTCTTAGACCCCTGCTTGTGTTGTTATTTCCATCTCTCTCACTTTCTCACTTTGTCATATATTTAGTTTAATAGTAAATAATAGAGCTGAGAGCTTTACTAATGGACATCTGTTCCATGTTGCACTTGTTAGGCATAAGAGCTCCTGTCCCCCATTAGGGCTGGTCACTAAATGGTTAATAAAGAAAGGCTTGTGTCTTTGTCTAACAAGCCTCTTACCATCACTTCAAAATGTCTAGTATTCTCTTTCATAGCTGGTCCTCTGGGTCAGCCGAAGACTGGAATCGCAGAAGAGAAGGAGAGAATAAGGAAAGGGGAGGACAGAATTACTCAGCCCTTGGAAAAGAATGAAAAAGGGTCATATTTTAATGGCCATGGTCTGCCCAGCTCGGAAGATCCCGTTTGTTTATTAGAACAGAGCCTCTTACCAGTCCAAATTACCAAGAGATAGTGGAGAGTTGTACAAGGCTGGGGTATTATATCTTATAATATTTTTTTTTTTTTCCCATCTCCATAGTTGTGGGCCTCTGGGTTATTTTGTATCAGGAAATCGCCAAGGCCGGTTTTACACTGACCGCACCACTTGTCTGCCCCCTGTCACAGGAGAGAAAAATAACAAGGTACAAGGGTTACTGAGATGCAGAAGAGAAAGAGAATGCAAAGTGAACCGAATGGTAGAGCTAGACCACTCAGACAATGACTAAAGTGGGTATAGAGTGAGCAGAACAGAAAGAAAGAGATGACATTAAATGATAGAAAATGTCAAATGGGTCAATCTAAAACTAATTATATGCAATTAGTGTTCTTTTATCAAATCCGTTCAATGTCTAGACTCTCCACACAAATAGCTCATTATACCATCTCTCACATTACATGTGTATTACCAGTGAGAGATTTAAAAGGATAGTTCATCCAAAAATTAACAATCTGTCATCATTTACTCATCTTCATGTCATTCCAAACCTGTATGACTTTCTATTTTCTCATTCAACCCAAAAGATCTTTTAGAGCAGAATGTCAAAGGCTGCTTCCGCTTTCTTAACATACTGTGAATTGGATGATGTCTTGAAGTTTTGAAAAACAGATTAAACACCTAAATGTGTCCGTCCCTATTTGTCGTCTTCTGAAAATAAATCGTTTATTTGAGAAAAAAAAATGTTTAATACTAATTAGCTCAGCAAATGGACCCATTTCCTTTATATTTAAAAGAAACAGCTAATTTGGATATTAATAACTAAAAAGTCATATGGGTTTCGAAAGAGATAAATAATAATAAAACTAAATTTTGGGGTGAACTATCCCCTTTACAGTCATTACACTCATGCATGTGATTGACATCATGGTTGTCCTGTGTTGAAAGGGCAATGTATTTTTAATTGTTTCCCTTCTTTATTGGTCCAATACTTGTACTGTATGCCACATAATTAATCATCGATCATGCAGAAAATATACGTCTTGCTTGTTCACAGAAATCTTATTTGTTTTAGCATTTGTCCACATTTATTAAAATTATCTTATGTACTTGAATTGAGAGAACTGAAAAAAAATCTGTCTGGATATAAGTAGGTCGTGTTTTCATGTTAAGCAATATAAAGTTTCCTTGGTGCCTGTTTAATTCTGGTTAAAGGGATTTGAACTGCATTGCAGAGCACCACGCCACCTAAAGGCCACCGGGATAGGCACAAGCTGCCACCTGATCAATAATTGTGGTGGTTTAGCTTTGCCTGTGTTGCATCTGTATTTGATAAAAGGCAGCAGATGAGAACCTGTTATGGATTATGGCTGTGCTGAAATCCAATACATCTTTCATATGATAGGACATGTTACACGAGTGGAAAAATAATAAAATTGGGGTCTGGGAGAGCATGACTTGCATGAATCATATGATCACATAGCCTCTTTATTTGTAACTCACAGAAACGAACAATGAAGGTTAGCCAGGACTACTATATTGGCTATAAAATTACTGTAGTGTGGGCTTTTGCAAAACGCATGTAAAAACAACCTGTAAAAGTAATGGGCCAAAAATCACAGGAGGTCAGCATCTCTGGATATTCCGACCCTGAACTCTGTCTCATTCTTCCTCTTTCCCTCTTTCTCCACACACACACACACCACCACACACACACACACACACACACACACACACACTCTTGCTAGGAAATGAGTACAGCTCACACATCATAATTCTACTCTCTCCATCTCTCTCTCTTGCACACACACGCTGCCCGCTCCAGTAAACCAATACATAATTTCCCTAGTCTGTCTCCTCTCCTCATCTGTTGGACGAGGGTTTATGAAGCATCAGCACAGTCCAGGCAGGAGCCCTTTACCAGAGCACAGAGTTCAAACGATGAGTCTGTATACAGTATATCTCTCTTTTCACTTTGAGTCAACCACAGTCACATTTGACACTAAATTTAATGTGGTCGTTTATAATAGCTCAAGTTTTGTAGATTTAGTCCATGTGGTGTAGCTTTCAGGTCATCTCTATGTTAGTGTACTCTTAAAAGCTGACTAAATTAAGTTTTAGCAGATGTCCACATTTAAATTTAAATGTATTTTTCTCTTTCAGGAAAATGTAAGTTGAATTTGATGAAGAACTTACATTTCAACTGTTAATAAAGTACATTCTATTGAATGAATACTGTTTATGGACATACTGTATCGCTTTATATAACACGAAGTTGAGCTGGATGTATTGAACGGCCTATATATATACTACCGTTCAAAAGTTTGAAAGATATTAATACTTTTATTAAGCAAGGGCACATGAAATTGATCAAAAGTGACAGTAAAGACATTTATAATGTTATAAAAGATTTATATTTCAAATAAATGCTGTTCATCACACAATCCTGAAAATGCGCCATAGTTTCCACAAAAATTTCTTTTTTACAAATTCAGCTTTGCACCACACTAATAAATTACAGTACATATATATTAAAATAGAAATCAGTTATTTTCAATTGTAATAATATTTCATAATATTACTGTATTTCTGATTAAAAATAAATGCAACCCTCGGGTATATTGTATATACTGTATTTCCTGTGTCAATAGGAAATTCATCAAGCAATTTCAAAAGGTCATTAAATGTAGCTAAAATACAAAAAAAAACAGCATAATTAGATGTTTCACAAACTTGCTAGAAGCAAGCAGGATGGCAAACACCAGGAACTGGACACGTTTAATTTTGTACAGCCCCACTCTGGCATTCATGAGTATGCATATTTCAAAGTAAAAATCAATTAGTGGCCTCCTTTGCCCTTTGAAATTTTTCTGCTCCATTTTACAAGTTCCAAACTTGTAAGCAAGCGTCTTCCTCTCATTCCCCATGAGCTCTCCCCGATTACGTTGATCTCTCGGAGACAAATTGCTGACTCCGGGCTTGGGTTTCCTGCCCCTTCCTGGAACTCTCTTTTCATCTCTCTTTCCCCCATTTTCATCTATTTTTGGGGCTTAAATGATATTGAAAGGCAGTGTTCCAGTCCTCTGTTCACCCAAGATAAGATTATTGATGTGGGTGCATCTAGCTGAGCCATTGCAACCCAAAAAAAAACCTCATAGAGGCACTGAAACTCATAGAGAGCGGACGTGTTCCATTTACCTCAATGCTTCATTCCGCTAGCTTATATAACAATCACGGGCATTGAGAATAGGGTAAATGTTTCAGTCACAGCGATCCGAATAGACAAGTCCGCAAGCTATCTTTTTGTTAGCCGTTTGGATGGGCTTCATAAAAAAAGAGTGAAATTTGTTAATTAACCTTTCAGATAAATGCATTCATTGTGCATCTGATTAAAAGAAAGCGTCCGGCTTTTGAAGCTAGGTCATCGCTCTAATCTTCCTCTTCATTTCCTCATTGTCATTTCTGACTTGCTGCCTTTCACCCTTTATGAGAGAGAGTGCAAATTACGAATCACTGTCAACACAGTGCTCTCTCACCCTCTATTCTCTCCTCTTTACTGTTTATCAATGCACCACTACTGTGGAACGCCACACTGTAACTATAGTAACATCTAAGCAGGTTGCCGTAGTGATATAGTGTATTCCTGAGTAGGGAACAGAGACAGAATGAACCACCAGAAGCTTCCCTCTTCTTTGCTTTTACTCATGATGAAACTGTTCATTAAAACTTAAAATTGTTCAATCATCGATTGATCTGCGGTTTTCAGGTTTTACTTCAATTAAACATAGTCTGGTTTAATTTTTACCCAATATCCGACAGTCCTGTGATATCTCAGTGAACGCCAACCCAGACTAATAGAAAATATGGAAACGCAAGCAATGGAAGTCCACATTACCGATAACCAATTGTCAGGGGTCAGCAAGAGCTATACATGAATGAACAGTTCCAGTGTGCATCGCCATGGTAACCCACCTAGCTGCCCAGTTCATTGTGAAATATTACAAGAAATGAGATTCTACTTACGAGTCTATTTCCCCTTCTGAATGATTCAATTTTCACAAATGTGTCTGGAGTGAAAATAACTTTGTTTATGCCTCTTTGTAAAAGAAAAAATACCAATTTCCAGCGAATTGGAATTGAGTTTAATTCAAGGATGCGCAGAACAGCACAAGCTCAACGTTATATAAAAAAAAACAACCTTTTGTCAGGTAAAATCATTTCTGAGCTGTACTTATAAATGGCACAATGGCACATACTGTATGTCTGTGATGTGCGGATGATGTCTGTGGGAAAAGTGCTATGTTATCTGTGGTTTTGCTTGGCGGATGTGGGTGGGGGGACTGCAGCAAATTGAAATGTGCTGTGCTAAGGGGCTGCTTTTCTCTGGATGAGTCCAATCACTCATGGTTTATCAGGAGTCAACCTCTGGGCACATTAGCACCAGACTGGAGTGCACTGAGCATCCACAGAGTGTAATCTAATTCCTCTGTTTGCGCCGCACAGCCTCCCCTTCATATTCTGTGTGGGTTATGAGATGCAATTATGAACTCTTTGAAATCATGGAGTATTTTATGAGATAGCATGAAGTTATCGCTCTTTGTCTTTTCCGGTTTACCTCTCTCTCTCCCTCCTGTTCGTGGTACGCAGCCGTTTTTGCTTTTGGAAATCTCTCATATTTTTTTCATTTCAAACCGGTTAGAACTTCAGGCTGATGTTTAAATGTCTGATATGGTATGTGTTCTGTGTGTGTGTGTGTGTGTGTGTGTGTGTGTGTGTGTGTAATGACACCATCACCTCCCCTAACAGGGTCATTTGTTGCTTTCCCAATATACCATTACGCCCAAACAGCAATTTCTCACTCAAATGGAAAATGTGGATGTGGAAAAGATTTCTGCTCAACTTGATTGTTTTCCACACGCTCTTCCAACAAATCTCCAGCTTGTTCTCCAGCAACCTCTGTCGCACATTTGCTTTTATTGTAACAAGTCTGTCAGTGTGATTTTTTTTGCCTTGTAGGCTAAAGCTGCTATTCACTTATTGCAATTTATGTGGTTAATTTTCGATGCTAATGCTGTAGTTTGGAATTTAAACCCTGGCGGTCGATAGGGAAAAAAGAAAAGCCACTTTGATATTGAATCGGGAAATGTTTCAGGAGGGATTTTGTGGGATGCAGAGGAAACGACATTGAGAATCCCTTCCACCTGAGACAGTGAGATGGTTAGCAGATATCAGTGTAGCCAAAAGACAAATGCTTTTCTCTCACTCCTCCCACGACTTTCTTATTCGTCTTGTCTCCTCCCCTTGTAGCTTCCCTCGAGATCGGCAATTAACGCTTTCTGTTCCCTTCCAGAGAATGGAGGGAGTGTGGGATGTGCTGGAGCATGGAAGGTGGAGGTGGAGGTGGCTATAATGCAATTTAGTCTGATTTAGCCTTTTTCCCAGCGATCAGAGCTGTCAGCGTTCAGTAATGATCCTCTCATTGACATAGCAGTCAACAGCTCTTCAGGAAGCTCACTCCCCACTGCGCTCCGCTCCACACGTATTAACACTCTGCTATCCATGGAGAGAGAGAGAGAGAGCGAGAGAGCCATTGTGTTTGTGGGTATTTATCGATGTAGTTGTATGTACAGTATTCTGCAAACCCTTTATCGTCTAATTAACCACTCTAGTGACGCTTTATGGCTCCGAAACACGATACACATGTTTGCCATAATTGAACCGAGACAACAACCCACTTCCCCTATTCACAAAGCGTTTCTCGTCATTCGTATTCCTTCTACTCCAAGGTCGACCATTTTTTTGATCAGAAATACAGTAAAAACATTTTTCTATTTTAATATTATTTAAAATGGTATTTATTCCTATGATGGCAAAGTTGAATTTTTAGCAACCATAACTCCAGTCACCTGATCCTACAGAAATCATTCTAATATGACGATTTACTGCTCAAGAAACAATTGTTATTATCAGTGTGAAAACCGTTTGTATTTTTTTTTGTGGAAAATCTTGTTACAATTTTTTCAGTTATATTTTATTGTAGCATTATAAATGTCTTTCATCCTTTTTGATAAGTTTCTGTATATATGAATATATATAAAATGTAAAATTATATATGTGTGTTTGTGTGTGTGTGTGTGTGTATGCAATAGTACAAACTTATATTATGCAGTATAGCACAACAAATTTTTTCTCTATAGGCATATCAAAGAAATGATTTGCTAAAAAAAGATCTAAACATAATTTTAAGCAAAAATAAATCTACGTGAAAATAAATCAAAGGTACAAACGGTATACTCTTTTATGAGAGAACTTCTCATCCCATGAGGTTTTGCAAAATATGAAAAAAAACAAAGTACAAAATTACATTTCAGCCATTTGTTTTATGCATAAAAATATATTTCAAGTTTATTGCATAATGTTCAGATATTTCAAAAGTAGTTGGAGAGATTAGTCTTAGTTATGCTATTTACAGTACTTCATGGGTAGTGAAGTTCTTGAAAGGGAATTAGACGATCAAACACTAAAAAAAGATTAAAAATTAAGTTAAAAATATTGACTTGTGGCTTCTAAAGTAATCATATCCTAGCAGTTTCTTACTTTATGGTAAACTGACTTTTACTGGGAAAAAAAGGACAAAGATACTAATTAGGTGTAGGACATTTTACAGAGTATGGCTGCGTATAAATATGTACATGACAAATCGCATGCGCTAAACTGGGACATGAGTCATTTCTAAGAACTTATATAAGACCAGACACTGAATCTTAATTTCCCTCAAGTGCAACATTTCATCTTTCTTCCCTGTTTTCTTCACCATTGTTTTTTGTTGTTGTTGTTGTTGTTTTTTGTTTTTTTTACGTTCCTGGAAGTGTGCAGTCCAGAAAGTGAATGTGGCTTAATGACAGACTCCCATGGCTAAACACACAGAGGAGTCTTTGATCTGCAGAAACCAGGCTAAATGCCACATGAGCCTCTCTGATTAGGCCATAATGAAATGAATTAGCCAGAGACTGCATGAGCTGCTCTCTACAGGTGAGCTCACGGCACAGACTCAACAATAGAGAGGACAGGACGAGCAATTACCACAAGAGGACTACAAGCCTAGCTTCAGTGTAGAATTTACGCAGTAGCACACGTGCACACGCACATCACTCACTGTGATTCATGCCACGAGATGAGACTCTAAAAGTCTATGTTTTCCTGGAAACTCACGCATTAGCGGACGGACAAAAAATAAAAAACATGCAGCACGTGCTTAGAAACACGCTCCTGAAAGCCCTCTCAGTCACTCAGCATGCATTCACACATGCAAACGTCACACATTCAAATGTCAAAGATAATTGCGTCAGGTTGCAAATTAAATGTGCATCGCAGAATAGCACATATCGCCCCTTGTGTACAGTACATTAACAGCATGCTGCAAATGACAGAGGAATGTATATATATATATATATTTAACATTGTGTCTGAAATACGAGATCAGTAAATAAAGATACTGTAGTACCAGGAATGGTGATGGCATAAGTAAATCTAAAGCCCTGTTCAGATGGAACTAAAAAATAATAAAGGTTCTTTATTGGTATCAGTGGTTCCATGAAGACTTTAACATCCATAGAATATTTCTGTTGCTTTAATGATTCTTTACAGTGGAAAAAGATTCCTCCCATTCTTAAACATTTTATTTACCCTAAGAAAAAAATATGGTTCTTTTAGGAACTGTTCACTTTAAGGTTCTTGTGGGAACTAAACATTGGTCTTCTATGGGATTGCTGAAACCCTCTTTTTAGATCCTTTATTTTTAAAAGTGTAGCTTGCCCTGAGGAGGTTAAAGATTTGTACTTATTTTTATTCAGTCTGAATTAAGCATGAGCAAAATCAATTAGTTTGATGAGAAAATTAAACTAAGCAATGTTCTTCTCCTATTATTTCAGCCTTAGCCAAATACTGTAATTAAAGCTAAATTCATTATGGATTTTGACCTTTTTGCTGGGCAAAACAACAGTTGGTGGTTCAAGTAGCCTACTGCTGGCATCCTATCTGATGTATAATTTAGCAATATGAATGTCACATTGTTCAGAATATCTTTACATCGAATAACTTACAAATATAGCTAGTTGCCTTGTCTTATTTTGCTCTGCTAATGACAGATTAAACCAAAGCTGACTAACAGTCACATGACTCATAGCAATGCACAGGACTGGTGTTTTGTTCCTGAATAAATCAGGGTTTTGAACAAATTGTGTGAGTGAATAATTCAGTGACTCACTCATAAAGATCGCCAGGTGTTTAGTTCATGAAGTGTTTTTGAATGAATCTGTTGAATGAATGAATCGTGAGTCATGACTCATTTATAAAGACAGTTGCTTATTGCCACCGACTGGTTGAAGGATGTAACCTTTAGAAAGAATCACTGAAAAATTGTTTCAATCCTGTCCTAATCAGTAAAATGTTGATAATTGCAACCCAAACGTCATTTAGAACAGTACTACTGTCAGAATAATGCTTTAAATGCAAGAAGACTCTAGCTTTTAAAATAAGATGCAAATATGCAAATTCATGGCTTCTGAATAGGCATATTCATGTGTCCATTTCAATGAATGCACTTTCCTCTCTGCTCTGTTAAAATAAAGGCAAATTTAACATCCGTGAAATTAAGGCAGTTATTAATTCTACAATGTGAGTTTTCATTTAAGACTCGAATGCCCTTGAACTCATCTATTCATTGTTCAGTAGACTCAAGATTTTGAGATTTCTTTGCACATCTGAAGCTTAAATAGAAAACATGCATTATCCTTCATTATCCTTATGTTTTGGATTTGATTTTAACATCACTGTAGCACTCATAATTATTGTGTGTTATTAAAGAACTGTCAGATGACTGGCACTCAGCATAATTGCTAAGTGGAGCTCCCCAAACAGCAAGCCATTTCACAGCTATTTAAAGCTTAGCACAGCCGTGGGACAGATGTTTGTGTATTTATGTACCTGTAAATGGTGAGCATATTATGCATCTTGACTATTTGAAAATTCAAAATCTTGGAATTGAATAATCAAACAGTAGAATATCAGCATTTTAATTGTACTTTATTCATAGTTTTATTATGTCATAGCTGTCTCTGTTCAGTGTGTTTTTTTATTATTATTAAAATTATTACTTTTATCAGCAAGGACACATTACAAATGTTTCTAGAGCACCAAATCAGCATATTAGAAAGATTGTTGAAAGGTCATGTGACTCTGAAGACTGGAGTAATGGCGGCTGAAAATTCAGCTTTGTCATCATAGGAATAAATTGCATTTTTAATTGTATTAAAAAAACACTTATTTTACACTTATTTTAAATCTTCCTCAGTCTTACACAATGTTTATATTCATTTAAGTATAAACTTCTAAATATTCTGTTAGATGTATGTTTAAAAGAACAACACCAAAAAATCCAAACAGTCTCGATCCAGTCTCAAAAATTCAAAGCTGGTCTAAGCTGGTGTTTTCAACAGAACTGAGACGTTCACATGCACAAATTCACTATGCTTTAGCACTGCACTGGAGTGGCTCTTCTAAGTCATTTGCTTGGCTGGGCTGTGAGAGAGACCCTGAATGTGAGCTGCATATCAACCAGTAAGAATTACTCAAACACACCCACACGTACACACTCCCTCACACTGATATAAATCCACATACATCAAACGCCACCCATACACACAACATACACCACACGCTTGCAAGTGCATCTGTATAGTGTGGTTTTCGACTGTGTGTGTATGAGTGTCAATGTATCTTTGTCACCTGCCTTTTGATGAGGTCACAGAGGGAGAATTCAAAGCTGATCCACAAGCACAGGAGCCAATCCCTGGTCCCATGCGGACTGTCGTTACCGAGCGACGAGCTGCATACCTGCTTTTGAACTTCACTCTGCTCCAGCTCTGTCTTACTTTAAATTCCCCCTGCCTCGCAAACACCAGTGCCTTTCTGTACCTTCCAATGGAGGAGTCCCTTTATTCGTCCATGACTATGTTTGGTTGTGTTCTGCTATACAAGGGCATCTTGTTTTCTTTACCTTTCTCTGTAATACCAGTCACATGTGATGAAGTGTGAAAGGTCAGCTTTAGTCTTCTGGCTTCTGCTGCTGGTTCCATGAATCATCCATTACTGAAGCTATAATTTGCAGGTGAGAATTGGATTTTCCAGCAGCTACTAGTTTGTGGTCATACTAATTGTGATTTTTTTCCCCCATTTTTTAAAACTTTTTTAAAATGTATTTTAAAAAAAAAGGAGTTTATCAATTTAAATTTCAGGGATCAGATCTAACTGAATTAATTTCCCTTACAATAGCACATCTGTCGCTGTTACAGCCATAAGCACTGTAAATTGTAAAATTATTTAGCCAGTCAGAGATGCGTTCTGCCTGTCAATCATTCTGAACTTTCACAGGGCAGCCCATAAATGGAAAGCAGGAACTGTTGAAGCAGATCATTCAAGTCATCCCATTCAGCTTCATAAGCAGTTGTCAGTTGTTAGTGTGTCGTGCAAGAACGCTATTTTGCTTCTTTTGCTTTTGACAAGTTTGACAAAACCGATATGATGTGCTGCTGCTCTCCTGGTCCGTCTCTGATTACAGCGATGTCTTTGTAGGGTGGGGCTTTAGAAATTCAGTGGTTTAAGGTATTGTCACACTAAGCTTTGAGCATGTGAAAACACTTCGGACACAACCATTATCAGCCACACGATATATTACACTACAGGGTTTCTTTATTTAATGAATAATAAATCGCAAAAGGAAATAAAACACACACACACACACACAACACACACACACAAATGCCATCTAATCCACTTTCCCACAACACCATTCATGTTTGAAGTTTAATATACTATACTTACTATATTTGACCAAAAGATCGATCTGTGGCATGTATATCATCTGTTTTGTCAAATATCCTTTGATTATGAAAATGCAAAGGTCAAAGTTCACTAATCTTGCAGAATTTCTTTGCATTTTCACTTTCCTGTGCACATATATGAATGCATTGAAGGAGATGGAGTACAAAGTGTAGTGTAACCTCAACTTAAAGGAATAGCTCACCCAAAAATTAGATTGGTCATTATTTAATCATTTTCATGCCATTTCAAAAATGTATGACTAACATAATTGATTTTGTGAAATACAGAGGAGGGTTTGTATGTTTTATTGTTGTTGTTGTTTTGTGTTCCCATTTACTCAAATATCAAAAGAAATACTCCACGATATTGTTTTCATGACTTTCAAAAAGAGGGAAAAATAGAGAGAGATTGACAGTGGCAGTTAGAAGAGAGAACAGTGTCAAATGTACCATCACTCCCACAGCTGTTGTATAAAAAATACCCTCACAGCAGCATTGACTATTTTTATTTTTTTTTGTAATTTGATGTGAAGGTAAGATAATACAAAGTGTATTGTTATAAATGTACATACATTTGTAAAAAAAAAAAAAGGAATTATGATGCTGATGTCTGCTGAAATGAGTCTGTGAGTCAGTCTGTGAAAAGGGTCCCTTTTCCTTTGTGGTCAGCAGAAGAAAGAAAGTCAAACAGCTTTGGAACAACATGAATAGATGATTTTAGAATTTTCATTATTGGGTGAACTATTCCTTTAAGTCTGGCGAAAATTATTAAGGTGCAGTCACATTTACAATTGCTCAGCACAATTTTTACATGTTTTAGGTCAAATCCAGTCATTCCAAAAATGACTCCTCTTGTTCAAGTTGGACATGCAAATGTGCAAAGCTCACCAACAGAAAGCTGCTTGGTTTGAAAGTGACTTAATAATGTGAGCTATGCTTCACACACCACTACTCTAATCTTGTTTCCCTGCAAAACGTTGCCTACGTTTCTCTAATGTGCCTGCACCTTTACACTAAACTTGTTTCATTGCTTAATATAAAGTTGAAAATTTGATTTAGCAAATTAGTAGTCATCACCATAAATCTCATTTAATTCAGAGTCAGAAACATATTCCTGAGACGCATTTCAAATAAAATGGATTTTTGAAAACTACTCATTAAGTATGCATCAAGTCAAGCAGTCATGTTAAACACAAAAAACAACTTCTTAAAGACTGTTATTACCTTTCCATTTAAATAAAACACTACAAAACAGAGGCTGAGGACAAAAGGGAGATTAGTACAGACATAAACATGCCATTGGTGATTGTACTGGGATTAGCCCATTTAGTATTTGATCCTTAACTTCATTATCCTTCTAACTAGTTATAGAACAAGTGAAAATGGTGTTGCTTCATCTGAAGTGTGTTGAGAAGGTAAATAGTCCTATTAGTCCAGCAGAGCAGAGTAATTTCCGTGTCATGATGTGCACAGATAGCATCGTATGTGCTATTTCTGTGAGGGGCTGATGCACTGATATTGACGCCATCTTCCTTGTCACTGTCACCCCATCATCATCCTCATAATCATCCTCATCACTGTCACAAATAATCTAGTGCATTTTTTCCTCTCGCTCTCTCACTTTCTCTGTCATTAGACTTCCAAAACACAAACTACAATAGAGCTCAGATGGGATTGAGGGCAGAAGGGGACGGTGTCCGGGTCTTTCATGCTGTCTGACAAAGCAAACAATCACACCTCGTCTGCTGCTGTCCGCTGTGTGTTTGAGTGAGATACGGTTCATTTTCGTGAGATGGGAAGCGAGAGAGAGCCAGGGAAAGACGAAAACAGGAGTGTAGGGAGCGAGCGAGTGAGTATCCTGCTTCAGGCTTCTGTTCAAATAAAAAACATAAAAGCTCCTTTGGTCAGAGGGCACGCTGTCTGTCTAACACATCATTCACTAATGTGCTTAGACCACACGCGTGTCACATTTAAAACAATGGTTCACATGCACAAGGCCCCTCTCTCTATTTCTCTGCTTTATGCTGTTTACTGTTTTGAGAATCAATGTAATTCACTTTCCTTTCTACTGCCATTTTAGCGCATCAAAAAACAGCTCTGAAGCTAAAAGGCATTTTGCCGCTGCATGCTTTTGGAAGTGGGAGCCCAATGTGAACTGCAGCCATTAGAGACAGTGTTTCACTGTAAACACGTATTCATACAACTCGTTGCTGGGGCACTAATCGAATGGAGAACGGTTCAGGTATCAGGATTTTTTTATTTTATTTTTTTCTTGACTCGCTGTCTTTGGTTACCAGGTACTGTATCTGTTCTGCATTTACTGTTCTAAGAAGAAGAAAAAAGAAAAGGATAAAGCAGCTGTAATGACTGCATTTTGGCCCTGATATCTTTGGTTCTTAATGCTGAGAGAGGAGAGAGCAAAAGAAAATGAGCAATATAAAGTTATAACTTTAAAATAATGTAGACTCAAATGCACACTCTGTTTATACAGTATGTTAGTTCTGGTATGGAGTAACCAAGTCCCTGTTTACACCTGCTATTAGATGTACTTCCATTTAAATGAATAACTATTATGCTTTATTGTATTAGATATATGACATGTAATTAATATATTAATATTGTTCAATATTTTATTTTTTTTAAATGAAAATTAGGTATACGTGTATAAATAATGTAAAAAAAAACTACATATTAAGAATTATTTAAAATTGTTAATTCTTTATTATTTGTATTGTATTGTACTGCACTGTACTGTATTGTATTGTACTTCCACATATAACCAGCAAACTTTTTAACCCTTAGCTATAAGTGTAATGGTTGATTGACAGTTGAGAGGGTGGTCCTCAGTGTTATTTTTGTATCATTGTGGTACTATTATAGTTTTTATTAATATGTTGAATCAGTTTTAATTGTTATATTTAGCATTTTCAATTTTAGTTAAAGTTTTAGTAAATTTGTTGTTTTTGTCATTCTTTGTATTTTTTCTTTATATATATATATATGTGTGTGTGTGTGTGTGTGTGTGTGTGTGTGAGTGCATGTGTGTGTTTGTTTATATGTGTCTATATTGTATTTTTTTTTTATACATTTTTATATCAGTTTTAGTACATCAAGTTAAACTAAATTAAAATGAGAAATGTCGCCTTGGCAATTAGCTGAAATAAATTGGGGTTTTAGGTTTTAGTTATTTCAGTTAATGTTTATTTTATTTCAATAAACTTTTTTTTATGGTTTTAGCTTCAGTTTCGGTTAAAAACCCTTCACTGTCATCCTGTAAGTATCAGAACACATTCAAATGCAATGTGGTCATATTTTAAACTACCTCTGAATGTTTGAGTGATTAAATCAGAAAACATTTTGGACCCTCTGTATTTAGCACTGACCACTTGCTATAAGATCACTCATAATGGATTTTAATTCCAGCTGTAAACAGTGTCTAATGTTGTTACAAATAAAGCACTGAAATCATCCACAGGCACATGAAGCATTGCGAGTGCTGAGACAGGAAGACAGTACGAAGCGAGTGAAAGAATGACGAGGACTTTATGCCGCTGTGGTGTTTTCCAATATTGTGATGACTTGCAGATATGTAATCCATTTTCCGATGTACTGGAAAGCAATTCTTTACCGTCGCCTGATTTTTATCAGAAGCAAACGCTGCTTGAGGGTTTTCTTAAGGTTTTGTGGACATTGTGAGAGATGAGACTGCAGGGTCGATATGGCGCCACCGTCCTGTCGCCAACATCCCACGTCCCCATGTGTGTGTTATCAGAGATGCATCAATTCTTAGGAGAAACCAAATCCATGCAGATGGAACGTCACACATGCACATCCACGTGCACACACACAGACGGCACACGCAATAACAACAGACTCTCTCATAACGCACATCTGATTGTCAGGCTTTGCCTAGAATTCCATTTTGAATCAGTAATGACGGTGCTTTCTTGTTTGCAGTCTGGCTTTGCTGCTGAGATATTAAATTGCCTGCAGTCTATTAGCTCTCGCATGTAACTTTATAATCTCTTACAAATCTTTATTTTGAAAAGTTTATTTTCATCACCCCTGAGGTTAGATCCGAGTTAGCTTGTCCCAAACTCCAGCTAAGTTTCTTTAGATTTGGCTGCTGAGATTCATGTGTTGATGTAATATGCATTACTGATTGTATAAGACAAGTATCATTATTCCTATTGCTTAAGGTTTGAGGTTTCAATACATAATGAATGGCACATAGTTTGCTGTATGTGGACAGACTGAGCAGTAAATTAATATATTTATCTAGTGTATGATTTAGCATGCATATTTTTTTTAATTGATACAAGTGGCTATATTATCATACTTAATATTTCATCAGCATCTGTATGTGTGTCATTACTTTGCTGGTTTGCTGTCCTCAGTGAAAGAGAGGCTGTAATCGCACACTGGCCACATGATTGATACTTAAGCTGTGGAGAAACACTTGCCTAATGGTTGCAGTGTCACAAACAATGGAGAAAAGCAAACAGAGGGAATGAGAGAAGAGTAGAGATAAGACATTCGGAGCAGGAATTGCCTGGGAGCCGGGCTATGCTTATTAGAATCCTAGGCTCATTACAACTTCCCACACTTTTATAGTCTGTGATTTGAGGAACCACAGTGTCTGCATGCTGATAGAAGTGGGTTGGATTAAAGTGGAAAATAGAAGAACCCTCTCAGATGTTGGAGCTCTGGGTTTGTGAAGCAAAGGGAGAGGTGAGGCTCAGTGTCAGTTGAAGCCCCGAGAATCATTAGACTTCCTGTCAGTCTGGGGCAGTGTTGCCAACTGCTTTCAATTGAAAGTAGCTAAAACTGGTAGCTAAATGTCACTAGATGACATCACAATGGCAAATTCACTGATCTATATAAAGATGAATGTAGATCAGCAGGCAAGATGAGAACTTAGATAAGGTCTGTCAAAGAAGTTGCTATATTTGTCCCTAAACTTTTGTAAAGAGTCTCAAAAGGGGCGGGGAAGTAGCTAAATCTAGCTACAAAGTAGCTAAATTGACAGCACTGGTCTAGGGTGTTATTGATTGACAGGCTAACTGTCCAGTCACATGCTGAGTGATGTGGAGGAGGAGGGTTCGTTCAAAGAAGGAGGGTGCAGGTGATTAGATCAAGCCAGATCAAGATCCACGTGGTGTGTATGTGGAGGTGAGCTTGTCAATCATCAGCTTCTATAGAGTGATAGGAGGTTTTATATACTCATGCAGTGCAAATTACGTAATCTTATTGTTTAACCAAATAAAATACGTTATAATTATACTAATTTAGTCATTTCCCTGGTATTAAGCAATTGTGGGTCATGAACCTTGTACTTTTTTGTATTTTTTTTTTTTAACTGTATATAGTATAAACTTAGGGCTGCCCTCGACTAAGGATTTTCTGGTCGACTAGTAGTCGTTCATTTTTAAGCAATCAGTCGACTAATCTCACGTTTATTAATAAACCATTTAAATCATTATAATGAGCCCTTAATTGCCTACATAGCCTAATAAGCACTTCAAGCACATGCATAAAGCTTGCCACAGTGCACCGGCAGAAGCTATGATTATGAATGTGTCAGGGAAAAACAGTAAGGAGGCTGCATTAACATTTTAATAATGCATTGATAAACAAGTGCTTTCTTTGTTTTCGGTTTAAGAGATGAAGTCGGCGATACTGACTCGTCGTCTCTGCAGTAGTGATGCGCCTGTATGTTTTATACAGATTACATAATCTGAGAATATATGTTTTCCATTTGAATTGGTTCATTTAAAAGTATACATTTCACTCTCTACAGATATATTTTAATGTCTGTAAGGCAAAGATATACACTGAGTTTCGCGCTCAAGTTCACAGAGACCGAGATGGCAGAAAGCGCATCATGTTTGCTTTATTTTACAAAAGCGTGTTTTGTTGTTATTGTGAGTGCACATAAATAAACATAGAGTCTTTACAGATTTGAAAGATGTATTACTCTAATCTGAATGACCAAAAATGACGGAGTAGCCTATTTTAAAAGCAAGTGAGCGCACCGGCGCCTCCATCTGTCCTGCAGTGAGCTAATGTTCAGCTTCCACACAGACACTTGAAAAGCGCACATTTCTCTAGGTTAACATTAGCTTGAGTGGCCATTGAGTTGCTAATATATACAAACCCGATTCCAAAAAATTTGGGACACTGTACAAATTGTGAATAAAAACAGAATGCAATGTGGAAGTTTCAAATTTTAATATTTTATTCAGAATACAACATATCAAATGTTTAAACTGAGAAAATTTATAATTTTAAGGGAAAAATAAGTTGATTTTAAATTTCATGGCATCAACATCTCAAAAAAAGTTGTGACAAGGCCATGTTTACCACTGTGTGGCATCCCCTCTTTTTTTTTATAACAGTCTGCAAACGTCTGGGACTGAGGGGACAAGTTGCTCAAGTTTAGGAATAGGAATGTTGTCCCCTTCTTGTCTAATACAGGCTTCTAGTTGCTCACCTGTCTTAGGTCTTTGTCGCATCTTCCTCTTTATGATGCGCCAAATGTTTTCTATGGGTGAAAGATCTGGACTGCAGGCTGGCCATTTCAGTACCCGGATCCTTCTACGCAGCCATGATGTTGTAATTGATGCAGTATGTGGTCTGGCATTGTCATGTTGGAAAATGCAAGGTCTTCCCTGAAAGAGACGACGTCTGGATGGGAGCATATGTTGTTCTAGAACTTGGATATACCTTTCAGCATTGATGGTGCCTTTCCAGATGTGTAAGCTGCCCATGCCACACGCACTCATGCAACCCCATACTATCAGAGATGTAGGCTTCTGAACTGAGCGCTGATAACTTGGTTTGTCCTTGTCCTCTTTAGTCTGGATGAAATGGCGTCCCAGTTTTCCCAAAAGAACTTCAAATTTTGATTCGTCTGACCACAGAACAGTTTTCCACTTTGCCACAGTCCATTTTAAATGAGCCTTGGCCCAGAGAAAACGCCTGCGCTTCTGGATCATGTTTAGATATGGCTTCTTTTTTGACCTATAGAGTTTTAGCAAACAGCGAATGGCACGGTGGATTGTGTTCACCGACAATGTTTTCTGGAAGTATCCCTGAGCCCATGTTGTGATTTCCATTACAGTATCATTCCTGTATGTGATGCTTGACCCTTACCGCACAAGATGTTCCAGATTCTCTGAATCTTTGGATGATATTATCCACTGTAGATGATGATAACTTCAAACTCTTTGCAATTTTTCTCTGATAAACTCCTTTCTGATATTGCTCCACTTTTTTTTTCGCCGCAGCATTGGGGGAATTGGTGATCCTCTGCCCATCTTGACTTCTGAGAGACACTGCTACTCTGAGAGGCTCTTTTTATACCCAATCATGTTGCCAATTGACCTAATAAGTTGCAAATTGGTCCTCCAGCTGTTCCTTATATGTACATTTAACTTTTCCGGCCTCTTATTGCTACCTGTCCCAACCTTTTTGGAATGTGTAGCTCTCATGAAATCCAAAATGAGCCAAATATTTGGCATGACATTTAAAAATGTTTCACTTTCAACATTTGATATGTTATCTATATTCTATTGTAAATAAAATATAAGTTTATGAGATTTGAAAATTATTCCATTCCTTTTTTACTCACAATTTGTACAGTGTCCCAACTTTTTTGGAATTGGGTTTGTACATATTTCAGATGATAAGCCATATTTGTGGTGAATGATTGTTAGGCGAGCATTTGGATGTCCTGCTGGATGTACTGTCTTACCATAGATCAGCCGTTAACGATCTGCGTGACTTTGCCAATGTGGATTTTTTTTTTTCTGCGACTAATAAAATTTTGGTCAACCAAGCCTCTTCTCGTCAACTAAAGGTTTGTCGACTATTAGGGGGCAGCCCTAATAATACTATTTATTTATGTATATGATTATTCATTTATGAGTATTTTGAATTAGCATTTATTTTTATATTTTCAGTTTTCATTTTATTTTTTGTGTTTTTTGTTGAGGCGCTTAGTATTTATATATATATTATATATATATATATGTATATATAATTATTGATTATTTCAGTATTTTACCAAGCCCACATTTTTTAATCTAATATTTTATATTTCATTTATTACAAATTTATATTTAATGAACCAATAGTCGTATTGCTTTCATTTAACACTGGTCATGACACAACATGACCACAGATCGGCTCTGCTAGTATCCCAGGAAAAATATAATGCTAAATAATATAAAAAACAATAAATAAAATGTAAAAAAAACATTGCAACTATATGACCTAAGCGAATGTGACCCGGATATTAAATACAATTTACATGTGGTACTGCGTTGGTCACCATTTGAACTCTGATTTAGTTTTTTTATTAAAGGGGTCATGGGATGCTACATGCACTTTTACAAGTTGTTTGAACTGAAGTGTGTGTTGGCAGTGTGTGTACACAAGAATGACTCCTAGGCGATTGAGGTGTTCTGTTGTTGGATGTAATAATGAACATAGCAGTTGTCATTTACTCCCGACATCTGAGCCGCTGAGGACGCAGTGGATTAGTTTTGTTTTTGAAGGGAATGTGCCCCCAATCTACATCTATGTGTCTATGTTCGCGCGAATCATTCATGATCCAGCCTCATCTACAGAAGAAGTGAGTAAAATATTTTGTAATGAATTTTTGCAAATCGCCTTTCGTAATAATGTGCTTATTAGCAAGTTTCACGATGAATGTGGTTAAAGTAAACTGTCTTTCTGAGAGCAGCTCGGAAGAGAGGGGTGGGTCAGCATAGCTCATTAACATTTAAAGGAAAATGCTACAAAATCGTCTTGATCTGAAAAGAGCTGATTTTGACAGGGTAAAAAATTTGTTTTTTACACTACCATTGCGAAATTTTAACTAAACTATGTTACAGACTTTTCATTAAGACCCTAAAGAATCATATCAACTTGTGGAAAATGGGCATCCTATGACCCCTTTTGCAAACCCCCCTGCCTAGACTAGTGTGAGATTTCCATTCCTTTCAAATTTGTTTTATGCTGGTTAGTGCTTATTTGACCATGCTGTTCACAAACAACACCCAGCTGGAGAAGTTTGTTCCCTATCGATAGTTCACTTGTACTGCGTCTGTTTAAGACGCTTTGGAGAAAAACTCCTTTTTCTTCGATGACTGAAGCCTTTTAATAACGCAGTGTAACTGCATGGCCATTGGTTCGTGCAGTGTATTAAAAACGAGCCTAAAAGAGCTTATTTCTAGGTAAGTTCTAAAAGAGCAAAATTTCTAGCGATGTTGTTGCAAATGTCGCGCTGTTGGGCAGCCCCCACGCAGAGACTGCACTTCACTAAGAAGGAATGCTTTCACCGAGAGCATGAGTCTCGCTCTCCTCCATCCGCGGACCACCTTCATTGAAGACAGCCCTGCTCTTCCGTTTCTCCTCTCTCAGCGAGCCTCGGAGAGAGAAACAGCAGAGTCAGGGAACTAAGCAATCGGTCTGAGCATTCGCATGCTGGCACTGTACTCGCGTGCTCGGTCTCCCCACTGCGCTTTGATCCGCCGCAGAAGGGCAGTGAGCTGTGCGCTCACTGAGACAGAATGCTTACTCTGAGCATGAATCTCGCTCTTCTCCGCTCGCGAACCGCCTTCAATGAGGAAGCCCCGCTCTCCCGTTTCTCCTCTCTCAGCGAGCCTCGGAGAGAGAAGCAGCGAATTCTGGGAGCTAAGCAGCCAGGTCTGAGCAATATCATGCCGACACAGAGCATGCGTGCTTGCTCTCCCCGCTGCGCTTCGCTCCGTGTCTTACACAATTAAATCAGCGCCTCTCTTTACATCGAGCGGCTCTATTTTCCTAGGTTGATCAAAGCGGAACGCTGCCACTGACAGCTTCAAATTGGTGTGGGTGTGTCGCTATGGCTGCGCTCATAGAGACGGGCTGCTTTTACCACGAAAGCAGTCTACCCCTGTTCGTTCGCGGAAGGCGGCCCCGCCTCCCCACTCTCATGTTTCTCTCCTCCCAGTTACCTCGTTACACTGAGCGCCTTAATCCTCCTAGGCAGATCAAAACAGAACGTTCGCAGCTTCGCATTTGTGTGTGTGTCGCTGAGCCCCACCTCCCCCGCTCTTGTGTTTCTCTCCTCCC
The DNA here is from genome assembly GCA_018155175.1 of Sinocyclocheilus anophthalmus. Classification (NCBI taxonomy): domain Eukaryota; kingdom Metazoa; phylum Chordata; class Actinopteri; order Cypriniformes; family Cyprinidae; genus Sinocyclocheilus; species Sinocyclocheilus anophthalmus. Next base: position 117,481 of record JADLZN010005645.1, read on the forward strand.
AGTTACTCGGAGGAAGATATGGCGAACTTGCGGGGATGAGTGATCAGGCATGAGTGATTTAACGCCGGCAAGTCCCCGCGTACATCACTCTCCACGCAGCTCTTTTATCTGCCAGTGTGTTTACACATGAGGATCAGAGCAGAACGCTATCACCAATGATTCAATATCACTGACAGTTTCGTATTTGAATGTGCCTCTCGCCTGGGCCACGCCCACGCTGAGGCTGCACTCGCTGAGACAGATCGCTCTCACTACGAGAGTTCATGTCTCGCTCTGCTTTGTTCGCGGCTCGTCTTTGCTCGCGGCTCGTCTTTGCTCGCGGCTCGTCTTCTTCAATGGTTTTTTGTAAGCATTTTCAAAAGAGAGCAAAATTCCTCTTCTGAGTGCGGGGTCCCCTTACGGCGACCAGCCGCTCAAATTAATCCAACCCCTTGTCACGCGGGCTGAGGCCTGGCAGGCCATCCCCGGAGTGCCAGACTGGGTTTTGGGGATAATAAAACGAGATTATTCACTGCAATTCGCTCGAAGACCCCCGCAATTCAGCAGCATGGTTTAATCGAGCGTGGTTTGCTTGGTTAGAGCAAAGACGTGCACGTCCTGCGCTCTGAGATGATGAATTTGCTGGTGATAGGAGCCATAGAAACAGTTTCCCCAGCTCAAAGCGAGTCAGGCTTCCGCAGCCGCTATTTTCCTCATCCCCAAAAAGGATGGCAATGGTCACCACCATCAAAAGCTCTATCATAACATGTGCACCTGAACCAAGCCTAACACGGAAGCGTCGGTTCGGATGATTACCTTGAACAGACCTCGTCTCATTATGGTCCATGGTACTTGTAATATTAAAATCACTGGTCTGAAAGAACGGCGAAAATACTTTCACATCCAGATAGCCCCCCACTTGACAGACAAGACGAGTAATGCTTTAGATTCGCGCTTAGAGATAGAGTAGAAATCATATCCATAAACGTCCGTAGCCGTTGAATGGACTGTCCCATAGCAGGGATCACTCGCACTTTTATGAAACATGTGCAAATAGCAAAGCTGGTGCGTCGTAGGAATCCCAGCACTTAACTACGAATGGGAATGACACGCACTTTTTGTGAACATTCCCTACAAATGATCTAGGACTCACTTGGCCAGATGCGAAATGATGGACTATTACAGTTGGTCACCGTCTCGCTTAGGACACGCCAATCCACGCACTTGAGAACAGGGCCTTGACTCCAGGTCGATTTTGCCAATGACGGCGGACCCCTGGCCAGAACCAAGGCCATTCCCCCCGAGTGACGAAAAGCAAAGCCACCCCGCCAGCGCAACCAAGCACGCTGATCGGCCCCCCAGCCCCGGATCTCGCTCCTGGGAACAGTTCTCGACTACCGCCTGAATGAGAGCGGTAGTCGCTCCCGCCGAGAAACACTGGCACTGGCATTCGCAGCTGTCAGCCTGATCAGGGCGGCACGAGCATAGTTTAATTCAGAGACATTCCCTTGAGGATTTATGATTATGAGTTAGCAAATCTTTAGCCATCAACTAGGGGGCAATCTGACTCCCACTGACTCCCGCGGAATTGGGCTACTTTAACGCTTGCCGCGTTATGTAGTTTTGGGCTAGTTTTGAGTAGCAATTAAGTGGGTTTTGTTGTGAAAACCTGGCAACCTTGGTCATGCTTATTGACAGTGTAAGATGATTTACGATTAGCCGTGTCGGAAATCCAACCACGGATTGGCATGTTGTTATCTCAGAAACAGGCTCAGCCATCACATTGAATCAGGTAAACTGGTTATATATATATATGTTTCAGTATAATTAAGCAACACTATATCAGGGGCGGTTCTAAACCCTTTTTAGGTAGGTTTCAGACCCCCTATCTGTCACCTTAGCCCCCCAAAACAATCTTAACGATCAGGCCAGTGCTGCTTCCTCGAGAAAGTTTTTCATTCTCACGTGTTTTTTAAGTCTTGTCAGTTTAATCACTAAAGTAATTTTAAGCTATTTAAGCCCAAGACATCTCAATGCGGTACTCACGCACTGTGATAGAGCGTTTCTATGTGCACCGCTCACACACCTGAAGTGCACAAACAGATCTTCTCAGACAGCAGGTGAATACCAATGGCTGTCTTGACAAGTATCCTTGTAAGCACAGTTGGTTGTTTTAAGTGAATGTAAACAGTAAAGAAAATCTATGTACATCAGTATAACGGATCCGTGCGTTTCTTATGTAAATAATGTTAATCAAAAAGAGCAAAAGAAAAATTATTTGCTGCTTTAATAGCTTTAATGGATATTTTTGTTATGTTGATGTTAATAAAGTAATTCGGTGTGACTACAGTAATAATTGCGTGGTGGGGGTGGCGGGGGGGTGTGGGGATGTTGGGTGGGAGGCGCGAGTGAAATCAGACAAACTTGGGTGAGGGACGCACGTCCTAAAACAGTTGAAAAAACCCCTGCTCTAGACCGACGCCTTCCACACTGGTGAGCGCCGGGCAGGCGACCAGGAGGCAGACTGCGTGTATCCTCGCAAACAGTCTGATACACGCCACCCACATACGGTTCAGAGTATCTGGGAGATCTTCGGCAAGGCAGAAGTTGACCTCTTCGCCTCAGAAGACAACTCTCACTGCCCAATTAACTTTTTCGAAGGACAAGTATGCGTTGGCCCACGACTGGCCCAACCTTCTCCTTTACTCTTTTCCCCTGATCGCCCTGATCCCACAGGTAATCAAGCGAATCAAGTAGTGGAAACACAAGGTTCTGCTGGTGGCCATGCTCTGGAGGACCAAACACTGGTTCACAGAGCTGTCTCAGCTGCTTATAGCAGCCCCATGGCCCATTCCCCTTAGACGAGACCCCCTCTCTCAGGCGTACAGAACGATATGGCACCCCCAGCCCAAACTGTGGGATGTGCCTGAAGCACCTCGTGGCCGTCGTCGTGGGAGCCTACAGACCTCCCCGAGAGCTTGCAAAACACAATATATCAGGCTAGAACACCCCCTACAAGACAGCTCTATGCCCTAGTAATTAGTTCTGTCTTCTCCGCACTGGTGTATTACCCGCCCCCCCCCCCCTCGGCGCGCAGACCCAAAATCTTTCGACAATATCTCAGTAATTGTCCTCCCTGCAGGAGCTGTGGGAAGGCTCTTCCCCTTCCCGCTCAAGAGTTCCGTGTAGCAGCAATAGCGCCTCACCCTCCTATAGCTTGCAGTCATTGGGCAGGAAACAACTCTAGTGTTCACGGCTATTTTGTGAAACGTGTCTAAGAGGCTCACCACCCGCCCTCACCCGCTGTCACCAAGGGCGTCCCCTGGGGCATGGGTGTGAGACCTTCAGCCCGGCTGTTGAGGGCCTTAAGAGCCCTCCTTTCGAGCCGTTACAGTCCGTTGACCTTCGTCCCCTGATGCTTAAGACTGCTCTGCTACTAGCATTAGCATCGGTAAAGTGTATGGGAGATCTGCAGGCGCTATCAGTGAGGCCCTACCTGCCTCGAATTCGGGCCCAATGACTCTAAGGTCATCCTGAAACCAAGGCATGGTTATGTACCTAAAGTGCTCTCTACTCCATTTATAGCACAGGTGATAACTCTATTTGCGCTTCCTCCTTTGGAGCAAGACCAAGAGTTGAACATACTCTGTCCCGTCAGGGCACTGAAAGTCTATGTTGAGCATTCCGCCCCATTCAGGCGGTCGGATCAGCTGTTCGTATGCTTCGGTGGCCGAGGCGACCACGGTTTGTCCGCCGGGTAGGAATTACAGGGGAAGCCGAGACTTTCCCCAATGAATAAGGAACGCTATGTATGCTACATCACACTACCTTCTTGGGCTTCAATGCCCCATGGGGTTAAGAGCCCACCTCCACTAGAGGTGTCCCCTCTTCCCGCGGCCTGTCTACGTGCTTGCCATTGCAGCAAATTGCGTGGGGCCCGCGTACGCAACATTTGCCAGATTTAGTAGTCTGGTGACATTCAGCCTTACAGGCGCGGGTCCTTAGTATCATCAGCTGGAGCACTCGTGGTCGTACATGGACAACCAGTGCGTGTTGTTTTCCATACCTTTATGATCCACACTCTTGTCCCCTCATGAGTTCGAGGCTGTACTGTGATTATTTTCCGGGACGATGATGCAAGGCTGGTCCGACCTCGTCTGAGTTTTTAGCGCCTACGACTGTCTTTGCATGACTGCGTTGCCCTGCAAAATACTTGGATCCCTCTGGGCCCCCTTGTGTGCTAAGTCAGCGGTTCATAAAGTTTTTCCGTGGACTAAGCATAGCACCGCGGGATGTTGTACTGGTTCCCCATAGCGCATAACAGACTCAATATGAGTGAAAGTAATCGATCGGGAACGTACTCGGGATGTACTAACGTAACTCGGTTACCCTAAATACGGACGAGTATTGACTACTTTTTCTTGCTATATAGTGCACTCTCCGTCCTCGCCGACAGTCAAGTAACCTGGATCCTATGTCGATGTGCCGCTTCATACCCAGATGACCCCGCCCATTAATCTGACGGGCTTGTACCCCCGCTATCGCTCCGCTGCCACTCTGCCATTGGTTCGTTTTTAATACAGCTGCCCGACCACAATTGCCATCAGATTACAACTGCGTTATTAAAAGGCTTCAGTCATCGGAGAAAAAGGAGTTTTTTCCCCAAGCATCTTAACGACTCCAGTAACTCATTTTCTATCTCCGAGAACTGAGTTTATGTTAGTACCCGAGTACTATGACACGACCCTGGTCTAGCTTGTCAATCAAGGTATTCAAGCTTTTTACTAAGTTTTTGCTTATTCTTTTTTAAGTATCCTGGTAAGGCCACCAGCATACCGGATCATGGCCAAATCGCACAAACCATATCTAATAACACTTAGGCTTTCATAGTTGTATAATTTATATATTGACGCCACACTCTTGTGCATTGTTCTAGGCCAAGGCGTGATTTCTTTAAATTGCACTGATCCCATAGCTCTCAGATGGACCTCCATAAGGGCGCCATACTCAGTGACACGGGTTCGCGAGCTGAGTGTGGGCTGATCCCACTGATCACTAAGTATTCAGATTTAGTTACTATTTAAATAACATCTTAATTAGCTCTGTGGTTTCTGCTCAGCTCTTTGACAGTGTGTGACTTTTGCCATCTGCACCAGTTTTCACCGGTGCTTTGGTCCAAAGCTGCTTACTTCTGCCTGAAGTAAATAACAACTGAACAAATGTAAGTGTATCTTACAATCGTTCTCTTTATCCCCTGTGTTCTATTTTCAGTCCCAAAATAAAATGGCTTCCATCAATGAAAGTGAGGAACCTATTCTATTAGTGCCCAGACATGTTAGAACATTAAACTCTCATAATGCTTAACTATATTAGGGATACATTTTCGTCCACTTCAAATGACTCCCTAGATGAACGCTCAAATAATGTGCGCAAGCGACAGAGAACTGAAAGAGAGAGTGAATATAGAAAAGCAATAACACTGCGTTCCTTCAGAAGCGAATTAGATTTGCTGCCTTGCTCTTTCTCGTAAGTATAATGAAGTCTTCCCCTTCCTTTAAGGTGTGTGTGTGTGTGTGTGTGTGTGTGTGTGTGTGTGTGTGGCACGCGTGCGCATGTGTGTTGTGTGTGTGCACTCTGAAGTCTGATAGAGTTTTAGATAAATGGGAGATGGCAGGGCAATGTGTTTTGAACAGTATGATCAGAGGCTGAGGTTATAGTCTACTTCCTGTCTCTTGGCTGCAGCTGGAAGGAGCCATTCTGTGGGCTGTGCTCCAAGATGTTCTGTGGCATTAGTCCAAAAGAACAGTCAAACAATGCACTTCAATACAGGAGAGACTAGAAGATACTGTTTCAGAGAACAGAACATTAGAATGAATAAACCCAGACAAAAAAATGTGTGGTTGCCAAAATCTAAAAAAGTATGTTATAAACATTTTAAGGGGTGACCCAATAAGAACTGAATTGAGCAAGTAAGCCTGTTTGGTGTTTCAATGTACAATACAATATGATTAAAATTTAATATTTTTAATGTTCTGATTGAATATATTATTAGGAAAATATTTGTATTTTTTAAATAAATATTATTTTTATATTAAAGCAAAATCACACTAGAAACATTACTGGTGTTATGGCCGTATATCATCCCAGATGTGATTCCTAAATGATTCTGCATTTCTAAAGTAATTTTTGAATGAATGATTCAGTTACTCACTCATAAAAGTCATCACTTGTTTTGTTTCTGAACGAATCAGTGTTAGCATTTCAGTTATATATATTTGTGTACTGCATTGAGCTAACTGAGATTTGTTATAGCACTTGCATATCATTGCTCTCTTCTTTTTGATTTTGATTGCTTCCATTGTCCTAACTTGTAAGTCGCTTTGGATAAAAAGTGCTGCTAATGACTAATGTAAACATAAATATATCACTCATAAAGATTGGTGTAAGGATGTAACTGGAGAAAGAGTCAAGACTTCTGAGAATTTTCAATAAGACTTTTGTCAAGATGTGCATGCTAGGCTGGGCAACACCAGGTCATTGGCTGTTCATTATTCAGAGAGCACATGGCATGGTTTTGTAACTTCATGATGTGAATGAAAATGGTGAATAATGATATATTTATGTAATGCATATAATATAAGCAAGCTTCTATCAACATACTTGACTCTCTCTCACACACACATTTTTCTTTTTTAGATTTGTCTCTAGATGTCTCTAGATTACATGAGAGGGAAAATTTCACAACGTACAAATTCATTGTGTGCTGAGATGCATTTTTTTTTAAGTCTGATGTAACATTTAGCATAGCATTCATAGTCTTGTCTCTTGCCTGTTGCCATTGCCATCAAAATTCATTGTTTAGCAGCAGTTTGAGAAACAGCTTTTAGGAGCAGCCCTGCAGATCTGAAATAGATCCGAGTACACATTTTACCATTGACATGTGACATCTCTGCTTCCCCACTCCAGAGAAACACCAGCTGCCACTGGTAAGCATCTATGCTTGATTTCATGAAGGCAAGCTTTAAGAGCAGTCTGCGTTTGAAAAAACTGGATTAAGAACTCAGTTTTGAGCTTGGTATCAATAATGTAACCCATCTGACAGGAGATCCAAGTGCTTCTAGACAGATGGGAGCAGTTTTAATATAGACAACACTGCCCCAAATTCCAAAATATATTTAGTGTATGAATTGGGTTGCAAAATTTGCAATGTACATGCATTGTAATCCATTCTAAATGTTATTGTGGTGTATGCTGGGGCTCATTGTACCTCAGTTGCATTTGGACAGCTTGTAATTACCATTATTGCCCAAGAAAAAAATACTGTTCATTTAACACATTCTATATGTGTTCTAATATATATATATAAATGGTCTGTCATAAGAAAGCACTCAAGTTTACAACAGTCTTCTGATTCTTTTATTTATAAGTGCTTTTGCATGTCCTGTTTTTGCAGTCGTCTAGATATCACACTTGCAGCCTAAATCACAATTTAATGACAGCATCAGTCAATCAACTAAACAATGAAGCCATAGATTAACCAGTCAGTTGTGTTCTCTGTAATGGGACAGGCTCAAAGCAGGAGTACAGGAGATCAGTTCTTCATAATGATGCTTTAATGTTAGTCTTCTAAAGAAACCAGTTTATTAATTGCCTCACACATCCACCCCAATACCCCTTGTCACACTTTCAAACGAGATGGATGCCTTTTTAGGCTGCACTGCTCTCACTTAGGGGGAATCAATGGCCTGTTTTCATTTTAATTAAAAAATTGAAACAAATGTTTGCCTCGCCAGCTGTCTTTACCCCCCGAGTCTCTGTTCTTCTTCTTCCGTCTCGCAGATTCGAGTGCATAATCAAAAGACTCGACAGTTGAAGAAATGCTTTGTGTCCCGTTGCCAGTTTCCTGAAGTGAAACAAAGCACCCCAGAAGGGAGACGATGAAACTCTGATTTTAATATTACAGTTTGATGTAAATCAACGATCCAGCACTCAAGGATAAGAATTCCAATAATGGGATTATAATGAATCTCTTCTGTGATCCCTGGTTACAGCAACGTTTTGGATGTAAATATGTCATTAAATGTTTCTTTCAGACCGGGGCTTCCCTATAACATTGGCGACCACTGGTTTCCTCTAAAACACAACTTATATGTATATTGTAACCAGGCGAAATTTACTGATGACTGAAAAACCAAATATGACTGACTTTTGAGAAAAAAATTCAGCTATGTTTTTAGCTGTACCTCTTATAATCATACTTTTTTTTTTCTTTTGATGAAAATTTAAATTTATTCAGTATTCCGTCATGTCATATTTATTAATTTTAGTCAGTTTTACTTTGACAACATTTTCAAAAACTCACCAATTAAATATTAGTCCCATTAATTAAACCTAGATGCCATTTTAGTCAAAGTAAACTTGACAGAAATTATTAATAAATATGATGAAATATTGACTAAACTTAAATGATTTTTTCATCAAAAGAAAAAAATAATCAAATTGAGTGCTGAATATAAACAAAAAGTACAACAGCTACTTGTAGCTAAAAAAAAAAGTAGCTTAATTTATCTTCAACAGTCAGTCATTTTTGGTTATTTTGCCATCTCGCCATACAGGTTGCAGATATATTTTACATTCCCAGTAAAAAATCAGAGTGATCGCTGCCAGGTGGCCCCAGATTGAAATGACTGGCCTGAACAGAGGTGGTTGTAACACAGTGAGTGTAATTAAATGATGGCTGGCTGCATCGATGGCCAGGAGAGGCTATTAGATGCACAGCTTAATGCGAGTGGGCAAATCCAATTGGCGTATTGATCCGGCACTTACAGATCTCAGCAGCTTCACATCCTGACCTTCCTTTCATTCTCAGACCATTACAGTCACCAGGAAAAGATTTAGTACTGTTCCGAGAGAGAGAGAGAGATAGAGAGAGAGAGAGATATAGGTAGAGGTAGGAGGGCAGGAGGGAAAGATGACAGGTATGGAGGACAAGTGGTGAGATTAGTAGCACAAGATTAGAAAAAGAACCCGAGAGAGTGAGAAAGCAACAAACAAACAAGAACAGAGAAAGCGAACGAGCGATTCACCCCCTCTCACCCCAGCCTGAAATCAATGTGCATTTTGGATTGGAGAATCACTAAATGTAGCAATGCCGCACTCTCATAGGTCTTTGAGCCAAATGAGCCCCAGGCTTTGAAGACCGAGGGCCATGCTCTGAAACTAACAGATAGGAGCCAGAGAAATGTCTTATCAATATCATGCATTTAGGGACTTTCTGAGGGTGGTCAGGGTCAGGAGAGAAGAAGGGTCCAGAGCAAATGTTCCTCATCGATTTCAGACATGCTTGCTGGAATAACAGCAGGGCCCCAGTCAGGCATAATTATACCAGCTCATTTTCTTCTGATTTCATGCTGAGCATTTTGTTTGGTCCTATCTGTTGTTTTCTTTAAGCTGTCAACTCTGTTGCAGAGATTGGGTTTCCTGAGGGCAGATGGGTAGACCAAGGTAATCTATATCAGAGCAGAGAGTCCGCTTAGGGGCAGCTGTTATTCCTGAAAGGATGATAACAGACACAGGCACTTCAGAATGTTTTTTGTCCAATTTGTTTTTGTGTTTTTTTTATTATTATTAATAATTAAATGGTTAATTTTAATATAAACGGTTTGCAGACTGGATATACTTAGAGTAGTATTCAGACTTGATAGAATTTAAATATTTGGGTGAACTAGCCCTTTAACTGATTTGTTTAATAATTTCATGCATTAGTTGTTTTGACAGACGATTAACAAAGAAGCCAAATTTTATTTGTCAGAGTACAATGGCCATTTATTCCTCAGCTAGCTCTGGGCAATTGAAATTTTGACCTGATCTTCTTGGAGACAAAGAGCCTGACAGTTTAGAAAGAAAGATACAAGCGACTCCTTTATTCTCTTCTCTCTCCAGTGTTCTCTCATCATTTGTTAATTTTAAGAGTGCAGTCCTACTTCGACAAGTCCAAACGCAGCAAAAGGGAAAAAATTGAAGGGGGAGGCCAGAGCAGTGCAGATAATTAATAAGGACATGCGAGAGAGAGAGAGAGAGAGAGCGCTTCTCATCATGCCTTTCTATTCTCTTCTCTTCTCTTCTTTTCTCTCTTTTTTTTTTTTTACCCAACCACAGGGTTCCTCACAGAAACTTGACGCAGTACTGCCTTTGATTCCGTTCTCACCCTTCCATGTCATAGATAACCTCATGGAGAGGACAAAGATGGAAAGACTATCAGATACCCTGACATACACTGTATACAAGATAAAGCAGTAAAGATAAGATGATCTACAGAGAAAGAACACAAAGGAGTCCAATCCCCATCTCCTCTACCTCAGGCATAGGCCGTTAGATGGATGTGTGTGTGTGTGTGTGTGTGTGTGTGTGTGTGATGTGTGTGTGTGTTGTGTGTGTGTGTATATATGTGTGTATATGTGTGTGTGTGTGTGTGTGTGTGGTGTGGTGTGTGTGTTTGTGGTGTGTGTTGTGTGGTGTGTGTGTGTTTTCTTTCATCACTAGATTCATCTTATTAATTTAAGTGTAAAGAGAATCCTCACCATGATTAGTTTACACTTACATTTACCGGAATTCCTCAGCAGGAGGAATTTTATCCAGGTGAGTCACAGATGAAAAGCGGTGAAAGGCTAGTTAGTAAGTCAAAATGTGTAGCGGATGTAACTTTATTTCACCCAATTGTAACTTTATATCTCAAAATTGAGTCTTTATATATTCCAATTGTGACTTTCTTTTTTTTCACAATTGCAACTTTATATCTCACAAATGTGGCTATATTTCTCACAATTGAGACACATCAATTGTGATTTTGTTTCTCGCTATATCTTTCAGTTGTTACTTTGTTTTTGTTTTTCAAAATTGAGACTTTGTATCACTTATGACTTTGTTTCTTGTAATGTCAACTTTATATCTCACCATGTGATCTAATATGTGACTTTATATATCTTTCAATTGTTACTTTGTTTCTCACAATTTAGACTTTATATCTTCCAAATGTGACTTTTTCACAACTGCAACTTCGCTGTCTCTCAACTGTAACTTTATATTTCACAATATGATTTTATATCATCCAATTTTGACTTTAGTTTTCACAATGTGACTTTATTTCCTATGTTACACTTTGTTTCACAATACTTTTTTTTTTACTCTGAGGTGGAAAGAGGGCTGCTGGGAGAGGTGTGTCTTAATCCTGTTTTGAAGATTGCAATATTTGTTCGGGTGAAGGTTGGGTGAGTTTGTTCCACCACAGAGGAATAGTGAGTGTGAAGGTTTCTGGAAGTGTCCTTGTACCAGGCTGCCATGGTAAGCATGTGTTTTCAGGGCTTACATAAGTCGTGGTCGAACCATGGGAAAAGACCGTGACCTCACTTTTTCCACCTTGTGTTTTTCACAGTGTCTTACACATTCAATCAAATGCAATGTACCACACATTACCCATTACCCCCTGTGTCTACACAACCTCAGAAATAATCTCTCATATTACTGAAAGCATGCAAGATTAATGTGTCATCTCCCGGCCTTCATATAAAGCCATATGAATGAACTTTAATATTAAATAGGTTTGCCTTAGGGAGATTAACCTCTCTCTGCTTAGTTTTCCTTATACTCTCTCTCTCTCTCTCTCTCCCAGCTACTCTTCTCTCCCTCCTCCTCTCTCCCTCCTTCTCTCCTCAAATCTCTGCCTCCGTCCACTCTCCTTTCGCCTCCTCTCGCCTCTCTCCCCTCATCTCTGTCTCCTCGCCTCCACTTCTACTCTCAGCTCGCACTCTCATTGCCCTCTCAGCCTCTTGCATTCTCTCCTTCTCCTCTCTCAATCCTCCTCATCTTCTCCTCTCGGTCGTCTCAACGCGTTCTCGCCTCTCTAACCCCTCCCGCCCTTTCTGATGACTTATAGCTGTTACACTTTGAGAGCCACTTTAATTTGTCCAGTGTTCATGGTGCCATACATTCAGAAATATGGCTTCTCTGAGAGGGGAAAAGCATTGTGGGAACATCATGCACAACACAATGGTGACAGTTCATTTGTAACCCCCTTCGCCTCACGCTATTAAATGCAGACAGTGTGACTCCTTCCAATAAGGCTTCTAGTTTAATTAGTTCTTCAGGTTGTCTAAAATTGCATGAATTTCAGATTAAGAGGATACTCATTTATTAGGTCACCTCACAGCACAGAGGCCTGTGTGGACTTTCTGCCCTCTGAAAGCAAAGATCAGGTCCTGTATGGAGGTTACTTTTTGTACCCTGTCAGATGGTCAGAATGATTTATTATAGTAGCTATTTATTTAACGAAATATGAGAACATTTTAGATGATTTGTTCAGTGCGAAAGTTTTGTATCGTTTGACGCTCTATTGATGGTTTCTATGAACAAAAACATAACTTTATAGGGATAGTTCACCCAAACATTAACATTCTGTCATCATTTACACAAAGAGATGACGCTCTGATGTAAGTTTGAGTAGGTTTGAGACAAAGTTCTGAAGGCCCCTTATGTGACAAAGGATTCACAAATATGTAATCTAGCTAGCTAGTTAGCTAAATTGTCATGAGCAATTAAAAGCCAATAATATATATATATATATAAAAATTGAGACATTGTGTATTCATCTGCTCCAAATGAATTGCACCCCGTGGCGGTGTTGTGTGGATATGTAGTCTATATATATAATGCATTATGAAACAAAGAACGTCAGTGCTTGTGGGAATTACAGATTGAATGCCTTTACTACAAAATTTATCTGGCAGCTTTATAGCAATTTAATGGGTTTCACATGTGAAAGCGACTATTTTTCGGAAAATGCCACATTGGGATCTCTTACACTTGAATACATAGATATTATGTTATGTAGAGGTCCATGCAGTAATGTTTTATGTGTTGCTCCGGTCGATACAGCTTGAACTCATAATGAAACTTAGCAACAAGAATGCAGCACCACACAAAAGCAAAGTTTCAACCAATGCCATTTTTCACAGTCACAAATTCAGGGTAGTATTTGGCTGGTCACGTCATCTTGGCGAACAATGAGGCGACCCGATGCATGTAAAATAAACCAGCTTTTGTTAGGCTACTGATATGTATCTTCATGTACATGTATGTGCATGATTTAAATACATATAAACCTTTTAATGAGGGAGAAAAATATTGAATGCATCATTAAGACAGGTGAATAGGGTAAAAATTGTAACTAATAGATATCACCATACTTTCCCCAGTTGTAATGACAGTACATTAATACAGTTGTTTTATATTACAAGTTTTCTGAAATAATATAGATACAGATAAGAAATCTGAGGTTCTAATTTTGTGGGTTTTTTTGAGGTTCTAATCTGAGCCAGGTTCTAATTTTTATCACTCCATAAATCAAAAATAATATGAACAAACAGCTAGATAAAATATGAACTGTAACAATATATGTGAGAATAAGGTGTTATATAAATCATTTGAATGTTATATGAAACCCCTATGTGAGAACTTTCAGAATATAGATATAAATATACAAATTTGGTGTATGTATAAGTGCTACTGAATTGGACATTTCGGTAACACTTTAGAATAATGGTTCGTTGTTAACAAGTAACTATGCAGGAAGTAATAGGTAGTACTACATTAACACTTAACTTAATACTATTAACTAATAGAGGAGCAAGATTAACTAAGCAGTAAGTAGTAGCAAATTTAGGACAAACGTAGTTCCTTATTAGATATTTGATAACTATTAAATAACAATATCCTCATTGAGAACTACTTGCGAACTATGACCAAATAATAAAGAATAACCAATTAATTGTTAATCACAACAGTAGCGTCTTAAAAGTGAACAATTGGGTTCCTTGTGGAAACTAATTTATGAATATGATATCCCCCAAATAAGTCGGCTACATTTTAAAATGGTGACTACTACTCTTACCAGGAGGATTTCAACTTAAGCATAGAATACTAATAAAAGTTTTTAATTAAATTCACTAAATGTTAATAATTAACAGGTGATGCTGACAACTGCATATGAATTAACCCCTGAACAAAATTATAAATGCACACTTTTGTTTTTGCCCCATTTTTCATGAACTGAACTCAAACATCTAAGACTTTTTCAATGTACACAAAAAGCCTATTTCTCTCAAAAATTGTTCACAAATCTGTCTAAATCTGTGTTAGTGACTACTTCTCCTTTGCCGAGATAATCCATCCACTTCACAGGTGTGGCATATTAAGATGCTTATTAGACAGCGTGATTATTGCACAGGTGTGCCTCAGGCTGGCCACAATAAAAGGCCAATCTAAAATGTACAGTTTTATCACACAGCACAATGCCAAAGATGTCGCAAGTTTTGAGGGAGCGTGCAATTGACATGCCGACTGCAGGAATGTTCACCAGAGCTGTTGCCCATGAATTGAACGTCTCCAAAGCCGTTCAGAGACATTTGGCATTACTCCTCCGACCTCACACAGAAGAAACCCCGCAGACCACGGGTAACCACACCAGCCCAGGACCTCCAAATCCAGCATCTTCACCTCCAAGATCGACTGAGACCAGCCACCCGGACAGCTGCAACAATCGGTTTGCATAAACAAAGAATTTCTGCACAAACTGTCAGAAACCATCTCAGGAAAGCTCATCTGCATGCTCGTCGTCCTTATCGGGGTCTTGACCTGACTGCAGTTCGTCTTCGTAACTGACTTGAGTGGGCAAATGTTCACATTCGATGGTGTCTGGCACTTTTTTGGAGAGGTGTTCTCTTCACGGATGCATCCCGGTTTTCACTGTACAGGGCAGATGGCAAACAACGTGTATGGCGTCGTGTGGGTGAACGGTTTGCCGTTGTCAATGTTGTCGATCGAGTGGCCCATGGTGGCAGTGGCGTTATGGTATGGGCAGGCGTATGTTATGGACAACGAACACAAGTGCATTTTATTGATGCCATTTTGAATACACAGAGATACCGTGACGAGATCCTGAGGCCGCATTGTTTTGCCATTTGTATCGTCTCGCCATCGACCCACTATTTATAATTTGATTTAACAAATCAGTTATTTATTAGATTATCAAATCGTCACAGTCCCCTCACTCATTAAACTGGATGCCATGAGTCTGCTGGACACCAGTCGCTATGGTCACCATGACAACTAATCATGATATCACTGGTTTTATGATCCCCCAGGAATGTGAGAAGGATAGCCCTCTCTTTGTCCCAAGGAAAAGCAGAGTAGGAATGGACTGTGTTCTAGTTAATTCATAGGGAAACCGTTATTTGAATGAACACACATTTTTCTTCAGGCCATTGAGTATATTATCGTCATTGTGTATTTTGTCTTTGATATTCTTAGACTATTTTATTATGCTTGTGAGGGAACCCATTCCTGATAATCCCTTTTCACTATATGTAATCTTAACTTGTTTAGTATCTATGAATTTGCCTACTTATGATCGAAACAAGCGTGTATATAATATTGGTACATAGGCAATATATATTAGGGCCCTGCGAATCGTTAATAATTTCGATTTAAGTCCATTTGTAAATTACCATGCTTAGAGAACAAAGGTGTCGTAAACCCTCCAGCAATTGCCACTTCCCGCTCGGAAATTCCATTTTGCTCCTTGGACAAGCCCCTCTTGAAAGGCGGAGATCTTCTCCGACCTTAAGGGCCCGGCTCCAGGGACCCGCCCCAGTCGGTGGTTCGGTCGGATGCTAAGATGAAGATTTGAGAAAACGCTTCAGGATACCAAAGCTCTGTGCCAGGCCTTTTCTTTCGCTTCCTTCTTAATCAAGGGACACTGACTCAAACTGGTTCTTCTCATCGACCGAATTCAGCAAAGATCTACGGGAAGATTTAAGATTTGCATCAGGAATCTCTTTCACACCGCCGAGACTCGCTAAGTATCAAACTTAGTCTTATTAATTGATACTTTAAGTATCATTTGCACCTTTTTACAAAGGTGTTTTTGAACTCAGAATCTGACGTATCCCTGTAGGCTTTGATCTGTTGAATATACATGTAAAGTGTTCCATAAAATCCATTCTTTATGCCTCTTTCTATGCTGAGTTAAACTTTAACCCTTTCCTATACCAACTGTATGTGTGTGTGTGTGTGTATGTGTATGTTAGACCGGCTTACTGTGTTTATGTAGTATGTTAGACTAGTTAAGTGTTTATGTAGTTAATAAAACCTTAACTTGTATCACACTTGACGTGTTCATTGTTTGCTCATTACCGGAGTCACTAATCATGCAGATTTACGCTTCAAGCTTTTGTAGAATTGTACAGTAAGAGGTTATTTCCCTTAACCAGGAAATTACGTTCTTAGAATTGACAAGACAGTTGACCCTGAATGGTCAGCTAAATATCTACAGTGGATCTAAATATGAATAGTTAATTATAACTAGTTATGGTTAGTTATTCATATTTCCTCATGAGCTGATTAGTTACATGATTGGTGGAGAATATGCAGGCGTGATAAAACGAAAGTTATGAGTTAACCACTGTCAACCTAAAAGTGTGTGCGTGATAGCCCAGGTTAAAATAGTACGTGACTTCAGATGCCCGGTGGTGTCCCTATTTGCTGTCTTGTTGAGATGCAGATAAAGTGGGGGTTTGATTTGGTACTGCTATTATAATTGTGAGAGTTTTTATGTATTTCATGCTTAATGGTATCGGTGTAAGGTTAATCTGATTTTAGCAAAGAAACCCTAATTTCAGTATTAAAGCATAAATCTGTCTTGACAAAGCGTAAGTCTGAATCTCAGCTCAGCGGCATGTCCAAACTGTACCATAAGGTAATATGCTTTAGTGAAGAAATCACAAAAATCGCAGTAGTGTTTAAATTGTTTCTTTGAAGAAGAAAACTCAGTACAGTTATATCAAGGTAGATATGAGCGCTGCTCCCCTTTCTACAGCAAAAAGGCCTTATAGTTTATAATTAGATAGAAGCAATTAATCTACACTTTGACTGCATATATACAAGCAACCTGGTGGTCATTACTG
>JADLZN010005646.1:0-16890 GCA_018155175.1 Sinocyclocheilus anophthalmus
TCACCTCTCACTAGGTGCCGACAGGACCACACATACTGCCTCGCACAAAATGTTTGGAATGCTGTAAACATTTATTTCAACAGAAACTTAAATGGTTCCATTCCTTCCGGGGACATCTTGCTGCACCTGAACTCAATAATAAACATGAAGGTGAACGACCACAGTGAAAACATGAAAACTTTGCTTGGGTGGCTTTACTACAGTTCGAGTATGATTATTTAAAGACGCGCATCATCCTGAGATGCTTTTCAAACATCACCCTGTGCGTTTACACTGAAGAAGTCTCATAAAAATAGACTCTGAATCTAATATTTGCTGAGGTATATGTATAATATAGAGATCTGCAGTGAAACATGGGTTCAAATATAATTTTATGGACTGTATTGCTCTTTGGAATAGCACTATTTTGCTTAAAGCTGACGTGAAACCTTCATTCGTAACTCATTTTACGTCCTTATATGATGCTATTTCAGGGTAAGCCAACATACAGGCATTTTTGTTTCTTATCCTTTCTCATACTGGGCGACATTCCCCCCCCCCCCCCATTTAAAAAAAGTGGCAGCCTATTTTGATCCTCTTTTGATATGAAATGGATAGAAATATTCCTTTACGGTAGTTCATGCTGTACGCTTCACATTGACAAACCATAGAAGACTACAATGCCAACAATGGGTTGTAGGTAATATCCAACTCATCCAAAGCTCTTTTTGTTCTCTGTCTTATACAATAGGCATATTCCGATACTATGTGAACTGTCCGAATGAATCAAACTTAATTGGACCTTTTAGTGAAGCTATTTAACCGATTAGAGCAAAAAAGTGATTCATTTGTGAATCTGGCATCGCTAGTGTTTTTATTTAAAAAAAAGAAAAGAAAAATGTTTGAAGAAAATGTTAATGGCAGACTTTAGAGTTATTATTTATTAGGAAGTTAACCAAAGGATTCCCTGATTAATCAGAAAACGATCAATAGATTTATTGGGAAAATAATTGTTGAATTAATCGACTAACTGAAAAATAACCAATAGATTAATCAATAGAAAAGAATGTACAGTGGGACCCAAAGCATTTTACAATCATGTGGGGGGGGATCAATGATCTGTCATTGACAATAAATTAGGGAACATGCCTTAAGAAATTAAATTTTTTGTTCATTTTGATTTAAATGTAAAAATTCTATATTACTAAAAGTGATTAGCCTAAATGTAACCTCTAAAATATATAATCCATAACCAAACAAAGGGTTGAACACATGTTCCACAGTAATAGGAAGAGAAGCATTTGGGTCACAGCAGAGTGTAGACGGTTTAACCGTGACTCAGTCAGAGCCCTGGCCTCAATTAGCCTATAAATGAAATCCTAAAGTGTGGATTTGGAAATCCTCTGTGTTGTGTGTGTTTGTGTGGGGTTGGTGTATGTGTGTGTGTGTGTGGCAAGAAGTTCCACCCATATTTGTGTTGCCAGCAGACTGCTCGCACAGTGAAGGTGGACCTCACACAGAGCTCAGCCAAAGCCGCGGTGTTTCCGACAGCGTTCCGAGCCTGGCAGCCACTGCAGGGAGAATGAGGAATTCTCTGAGAATGGAAGAGATGCTGCCAGATATCAGCCCAGAGGCCGCCGAGTAAATTTCTCAGGACAACCAGCTGGGTGTCTGAGTCTGACAACTCGCTCACAGTGCCCGCAGAAGAAATCTCCATCAAACCACAATGAAACACAGAGGACTTGTCTGGCACTCATCGGTCTAATTCCGAGGAGAGAGAATCAAAAGCCCTTCAGTGTGTTTGGGACAAAATACCAGCGTTTTGCCCGGAGGCATTCAAAAATACAGAATGGCAAATCTATAATTATTGTTGTTGAGGGACGTCATTATACCTGTCATCATTACACAGTGTCTTCCCCGCTCATCTTCTCATTTTCAGATCCAAGCATGTTGAGTAATTCATTACAGACACATTAGAGTATTATTCAGACAGGTGAAGGGGGGGGGGGAGGCGGCTTAGAATCAACAAACTCGATCAAAAATTCATTCACAAAACACACTAGTCTTTAAGTCCTTGTGCTTTGGCGTGAGTCTGCAGCTATTAGTCCCTGTCTTGTCCATCCCAGGATCTATCAAACCCTTATACATCTACTACAAAGCTTTCTTGTTAGTTCGGTTTTTTTTTTTTTTGGTTTTATATTTTTTGTTTTTTCTTTGTTCCTACAAGATGGGCCGAGTCCAGCTGGATAAAACGGGCACAATTATGCATAGAAGAGTCAACCACCAATGAACAGCAACTGCCTCATCAGCCACTGTGGGAGGAAGATATCACAGGATGCCTCAACTATGACAAGTTGGCCATAAAATAGTGATTAAACACTGCTTAGATGTGCCTCAATCATAACTAACAGAAAATTCCCCAACCGTAATGGGCCACTGCGAGATATATAACATTAATTTCTCTCAAGAAAGTCCCGGTGTTTGGTGCCTGAAGGCAGGCTCCCCACGAGCAGAGAGATAGTGTGGGCACGGCGCTGGAGACAGCAGGGATGTTTGAAGCAGCATGGGGAGCATGTGTGGTCACAGACCTCACAGACCGACGGGTTTGGGGTGGACACAGGCAGAGCAGACACACACAGAGATCACAGGAACCGGGCGGACTGATGTGTGCAGTAAAAGACGATTCTTAGATCAAGTAAATAATGTTGAAAAAATAATAAAGATTTTCTTTGTGTATTAATAATTACGTACATAATGTGCGACAAAATTCAGTATTATTCAGTATAAAATTCAAGTTTTTCCCTCATGAGTATTTGTGTGATGTTTTCAATAGTTTTTAGACAACAAGAAGACAGAAGACATGATATTGTATTATTAAACAATTTAAAAGAAAGAAAAATTATTTTAAAAATACTTTCATTATTTATATTAGGTAGATTTCTATCCTTATTTTAGTTTGTACATTCAAATCTATAGTTGTTTAATTACTTTTTAATTTTTTTAAATTTTTATAATGTTTTAACACATTAAAAAATAAATCAATAATGCATAAGTAAATACATAATACCTGAAAGCCATGTAAACCATCTTCAACCAGGGAGGCCAGGACCCACTAGGGGGCTCAGACAAGCTTACAAAGGGAAGACAGGATTGATTTTTTATTTATTTAATCTTGATGTCAATTTATTAATTATTTTAATTAATAGATTCATATTTATATTATTATTAATATATTAAAACATCTGGTGTTATTACAATGCTAAACAAACATACAATCAGATGTAAACTGAAATTTGTATTCATTTTTCCCTTCAATAACATTCTTTTTTATTGATGAATATTCAGTTTCTTGAAAGTTCTGGAATCAAAAAATGAACTGCAGTTAATGTTACCTCTATCAATGTTCTCTGTTTCTGTTAATGATACATGATATAGATCTGATAATATTATATTATATAGGGGGCCTATATATTATTCCCTGTGTGACATTAAATCCTAGCTCTTCCTTCCCAAAAACATTTGATTAATTCTTTCCAAATAAACGGCCACAAACAACAGAACAATGAGGGTGATGGGAACCATTTCAGAATTGATTTCAACACATTTAGTCTTTACAAAAGTAAAACTCACAACATTATTCCAATTTTTATTATTCACACCACTAATCTTTTGTACCCATAATCCATGTCTTTATTGTACCTTTTTTCCTCCGACTCTCCCTATATACCCTCCTCCCTTTCATTATCCAGGGCTGGCCCATTACTTTCTGCCTGGACTCAGGCCACAATTAGGAGTTATAGCAATCATTAACCAAGTATATGAGGCAAGCCAAGTCCAGACAGCATGTAAAACAGTCAAAACCCTGCCACAGACACTCACCTAGCACAGGGCGCCTGGCACTCGAAGGGCCCCAGCTCCGGAAGGGAGCGGCCTTCCAGACTGGCCTATAGCTCGGGGCAACTAGGATGTGTCTTACCTCTGCCACCCTAGAGACGGACCTGTGTCAGAGTGGAGAATGGTCTACATAAGCTTTACAAGGAATCTGAAGGGTTTTATGAAGTGTCACCCTGCAAATCCTGTGTTTAAAGCCAGTGAGTTAATGATGACTGTAGGTGCAGCTCTCACAAATTACAAATCCCTGGGGAGCACAGTCTTTCAGCATGTGATACCAGCATTAATGAAGTCCATTAAGAGCAATATAACTCCTATAAAGAGCTACTGGACAAACTGCCTCAATTTAACAAATAAACAAAAAACAATTTAAATGCTGGAGTACAGTTTTTACACTCACACTTGAAAATTTTCAAGACTAACAACTGTATTTTCTGTGAACCTCTGCTGTGTGAATGGAACAAGCTCTCTATCACTTAATGTAATGTGAGAGACGCCATGTTTGTCGCGTATATGGTTTCAGTAACATACAGAGATGAAGATATGAGCTGTATGTCTGTTTTAGATCCAGTCATACCCACCGGAGCTGATCCCGTCAGTTTAAAGTGCGGTGACATTTGCGAAATTTAGCTGGCAATTAAGGCCCATTATCTACTGTAAATAGCGATGAATGAAGTATAGCTCACATAGAAGTCACTTTTAAACCAAGCAGCCTTCTGTGGCAATTCTGCGTGAGGGGACTGGCATCAAATTTTCAAAATTATATATAAAAAAACAATAATAATAAAACATCAGATTTTAATGAAAGGATGACTGAAGAATCCATCTCCATTGTCTCTTTAAAAAAGCTGTACACTTGGTGCCAGCCATCTTACTATAGCCCATGGACAACATTTTCTATTATTTAAGCAATATGCATGCATGCAGGGCTACAACTAGTGCTTGAAAGGTGAAAAGACTATAGAGCACTGCACATGATGTGGGAAGAAATTGATATCTTGGTCACCAAGTATTTGTTCCCACAAATTTGTGAACACATTTATTATTTTTTTCCAGCACATTGTACTAATTTGTTCCCTCATTTTATATAAATCGTGGCCATGATTTTACTAAAACAATGGAACAAATTAATAAGTCATGGGAACAAATTCTTAAATCATTGCAACAGTATTTTTTCCCCCCATGTATGTCATGTGTGAGGCTTCGTAAATAGAATCGCAAGGTGGGGCTTCCATTCCAACAGTTGCCATACAGCACTACCCAATCATTTTCAGCTCGTTATCACCATCAGACATGTAAATACCTTTTATAAAACGGATAGTTCCGGTCCTTGGTTCTGATTGGTTGAGCCGCGTTCGAAGCTGTTGTAAATCACACATACACATTTGTTTACTTCTGTGCAGGGCTCTGAACCGCTTCAAGGAACGAAAACGAAAACCGGAAACGAACGAAATTTTGACAGGAACAGAACCAGAAACAGAAACTAAATCAAATTTTATAGTTCCGAACATAATCGAACGTTTAATACGTTATTTTATCGTTCATTTACATTGTTTTTTTCAACAATGCAGCAACAGTGTTAAATTCTTAAAATACTTAATTTGCTTTAACGTTGTTGATAGATTTTTTCTTTTTGTTTTTATTATTTGGCCAAAATCTAGAAAAGATGTGCTGTTCTTGACTTAAACGCATGCTGTGTTTACAGCTAACGTTTACAGATCGCTCGTTTTTCTTTTATTTTGAGTAAAGAAACGCGTACTTTATTATTATTATATTATTAGTGCATATTTATAGGCAAAGACATTGTTTTTACAAAATAACGTTATTAACCGGTATTTCTTCTTCTCGAACCAGTTTCGGAATGGTAATAATATCAGAGGAACACAGGAACAGAAACGTTAAAATACAGATTCTGCTCGGAGTGAACCGCTTGAAATTTTTTTCCGGTTTGTCAAGCCCTGCTTCTGTTTTTGCTCGCTACCACTTTGTTGGAACCACACTGTTGCTGATGGGTACTACATTGTTTGGTTGTATAATACTGTTTTTATTATCTCTTGCACTTTATTTGCTCTGTGTTTTTATTCTGTGTAGTCCTATATGAATAACCGTTTTATTAAAATCAATAATCCCTCACAGATAGTCCTGGTTTTACAGTGAATTTATACTATGTTCACTGTAATCCATGGCTTCTTGGGGCTTATTGCTTCAATATTGCACTATTGTGATCAAAACAGCTTGAAGTTATAACAAACGTTTTTAAAACGCTTCGTTGATATCTTCGGGCAACACTAAAGCTCCCAACAATGAAAGATTAGATCATTCCTTTTAAAATGGTTTCTTATTCGTTTTTGCAACTGGAAGGTCATAAAAACTGCTATGTGAAACATAAACACACATACACAAACAAACACAAACACCAATAATCACAATGAACAAATAATAATGAACACATTTTTGCATATAAAATAAAAGATACAAAGAACCTTTCAGAGAACAGTTCTTAAAATAGCCATTTTTTTCTAAGTGTGAACAAAAAATATCTAAAGAACCCTTTTCCTCTATTAAGTAGCCTTGCTGTGTCAATAAAAGGATTCTCTTGGATATTTTTTTTTTTTTTTTGTATGTTTTAATGGAATCATAGATGCCAATAAAGAACTTTTATTTTGAATGGTGTAGACAAGTTGATTGCATGCAAATTGCATGTAATAAAAAAAAGTTAAATCCTGCATTTATAATGTCACAAAACACATCCACACCATTTGAACCTATAAGTCTTTTTGCTTAATCGTCATTTACAAACGAGCAATCATAAATACCTTCACCACTAGACAGTGCTGTAGTTTGGCGTGGAACTAACCGAGCGGTTGTGTGGTCATGATTTATGCGCCATTATCAGTTGCTAATGGGACTGTGAATGTGTATTCTCACAGTTCAACCTCCATGTCAACTAGCACTCACTGGGAGACCTGCTACAGTGGAGTCCAATTGTGCATTAATAAAAACCATGTGCCCAGACTCTGTCAAACTCTAGGCTAATTCCTCAGGTCTTTTAACCCACCACTTTGAGTGGAGCAATGCCTCACTTGCACACCATTCTTGAGACCACACTATAGTAATCCTTATTCTCTCAAGTAAACAACACAAAATGTTTTTCTGTTCCTTGACTTGTCATAACAAGAAACCTTTTCTGTTTCCACATGCATTATTATGTCTGCGAAGCATCCTGTAAAGCCTTGTGAATGGCAGATTTCTTTTTTTCCACAGAAGCAGTGAATGAAAAAGGGCTTTCTGAAACGCACAGGACAGAGGAGTTTGGAGCCTGTGGAGCCCTAGTGTGTTTATCTTATTGTCCAGTCTATTCGGTGCTGACCGTAGAATAAGGTGGGGTGGTGGGTTTAGTTTCCAGGCAATTGGGGGCCCTCTCTCACTCTCCCCCCCCCCCCCCCCCCCCTCTCTCCCGCTCTCTCTGCCTCTCCTCTTGTTCAGGAAATGCTGAAAAACACAAACCACACTGAGCGTGTTGTGCTTTCGGCCTGGCCGTGGCTCGCAGCGAGGCAGCGGTCAGGCCTGAGTCTCACTCCCTGGGTGGTCTGGCCCTGCAAATGTTTATGATCTAAACCAACCTAATCCAACTGGCTTGTTTAAGGGAATTGAGAATGATTTACAAGAGCAGCGATGGCCAGGAATAGGAAATCAGAGGAAATCGAGGCAGCGCTTCAAGTCTGTGGTAGCCATATGACTCTGCTTTGGTTCTATCTATCTGGACACATTATCCTGCGCCGGAAATACTTTATGTTGACTGCTCTGATGGCAAATTCTCAGGCTTGGTTGTCTTGATAACATAAGGCTCAGTGGATTTGCCACAAATTTTCCAGTTTTACACCTGAATGTGTATTGAAATCATATAATCACATACAGTAAGACAAATACCAGTTTATTAACTGCTAGCCTCATCTAATATACTGATAAAAATGAATATACTATTGTGTGTGTGTGTGTGTGTGTATGCATATAGTTATCTATTACAGTATATAATATATATATATATAGTATATATAGAGGTTGTGGTGGTGTGTGTGTGTATGAAATACTACATATTGGAATATATAATTTATGTGTTTTTACTATATAAATACAATATTTTCAAATACTACCTTCATCATTTAAAATATTGTTTAAATACTGCATCTATATATAAATACATTATTTATTTTTGTATTATATATATATATATACATACATACACACGCACACACACACACGCATATGTATATAAATTTGAATTACTTTTTTATTTTTTAAATTGTGTGTTACTGATTTTATTTTCAATCAGATTGCATCTTTGGTTTTATGAAAGTTTTGTGCATGTTCATCTCAAATAGCACTCATCAAGGACTGTATTCCATAATGCAACACCTGTGCCACATTTCCTCTCTCTGCCCCATCCTTCCATGCCATCATTAGCACAATCCTGTCTGCCTTTAGTCTTAATCCCTCCAGAGTTTGTCATGGTCACAGGTTGGTGCTGTAAAAGAGCAGATAATCACTAGAGAAGTGTCAGTGGCCTGGACTGACTTTTATTACCGTCTTCTCTTGAACAAGAGCCTGCTGCTGTAATGACAAAAATATTGCCATCTGAATGTAGTGAACAGCTTGTAAATGAAGGTGAATCAGAGGTATTAGAACAGAACATTAAAACTCTTATTGCTGGATTTCAGAGATGATGGTTGCCAGATTGCATGGATATTAAATGGGACCCTCTGACCTTCACTTTGAAATTTGTGAGAAGTGACGGTCAAATGCTGAAATTCAAGCCTTTTAGCTTTAAACTGCATGTATTTAATAGTTTGAGGCTGACCAGTATTGGACACTTCTCGATCAATAATTATCCAAAACATGTAGAATTTTGTCCTTTTGTGGTTTCTTAAACGTGTCATTTCGGAAGGGGTGGGCCAGATATACCTCGAAGCCTATAAAACCTAAACAAAAACTCAAATCTTTACGAAACTTGGTGACAACATGTGTCAGAAGACACTAAACAAGCATGCAAATTTTCATGAAGATCGAACAGTAGGTGGCGATATAACAGTTGAAAAGGCCTCAAAAATTCAATATTTGTATAGACAATGACCTCAAATTACAGAACATGTACATATATTCATAAAAACACTAAATATTCATATCATATGATAGATCTCCTCATTCTGGACAACTTTGCCTCTGGGACCAATGCTGTCAATTAAACTGTTCATTAAATATTTTAGATTATTTTAAAAACCTACTTTTGTGAGCTAGTCCTAGGTTTATAGCTCAATCTCGATCAAACAACTGTAGTAATATTCACTGGACTCTCTAGATCAATAATTATATAAAAAAAATTGAATTTTGTCCTTTGGTTACTTATAACGGGGTCATTTAGAAAAGGGGTGTGTCCAGATATACCTAAAAGCCTATAAAACCTAAACAAAAATTCAAAACTTTACGAAACTTGGTGAAACATGTAACAGAAGACACTTAACAAGCATGCAAAGTTTCACAGAGATCTGACCATAGGTGGCGCTATAACAGTCATAACTGTCAAAAATCATCATATTTCTTTGGTAAATTACCTGCTTTTGCCAAAAATGCTATTTTTAATCAAAGAATTAAGTGCTTACAGCCATGTTACAAATCTTTTTCCTTATGTGATTAAATGCCTTAACTGCTTGATACCCGGTCATCGCTGCTTGCAGCTATATTTATTATTATTATTATTATTCTTCCCTAAAACTGAACGGGCAGAACAAACCGTAAGGCCTAGAGAGCTGAAACTTTGTCAAAAGGTAGTAGTCATGCTCGCTACTCAGGCGCAAAGAGCCGGCTCAATCGGCCAATAGGGGGCGCTACAGCGATCAAAAACACTTAAGTGCTAATAACTCCTAAACCGCTTGCCGTAGACTCTAAAATTTTACATATTTGGAATCCTTGGGTCAACGCCAATTAAAAATGGTCACTCTGATTTGGGGTCTAGGTGGTCTCGTTTTTCCGCAAATTTGACGTATGTTCAAAACCTACTTTTGCGAACTAGTCCTAGGTTTTTTGCCCGATTGGAAGCAAACCACTGCAGAAATATTCTCTGGACAATGAATATCAATAATTATCAAAAAAAAGTTGAAATTTCGACTCTCTGTTGCAAGGGGGCGCCAAAACGTTCAAAAGTCGAGGACCAATTTTACTAAAAAGGCTATAACTCTTGAACGAAATGAGATATCTTCACCAAACTCGCTGCACATGTGTAAGAGCTAAAACTTTGGTCAAATAAAAAAAAATTGCGTAGCTCTGCCACTTGGTGGCGCTATAATTTTGAAAAAACTATTACTAGGTAACCGTTGGTCCGATCGACTTGAAATTTGGTTTGCAGTGTCAAGGACTACAAGTGGCACAAGTGTCTATGAGGATATTTGTGTTTCTCAAAAAACATGGCCGCCATTGGCCAAAATCTTTTAAGCACCTATTTGACAGGGTTAACGGAGGTCGATCGGAATGAAACTCGGTAGGCATGTTCGACTCAGGGCCCTAAATGTCTGTAAGAATTTTGAAAGAAATCGGCCACTAGTTGGCGCTAACGAGTTTTTTTTGCTCTGTAATCACGTGGTGTTTCAAAAATCCACACAATATGCATATCATTGGATAGGCCTCCTCATAATGAGCAACTTTGCCTCTAGAACTATTGCTGTCAATTAAATTGTTCATTAATTATTCACAAATATGTTAAAAACCTACTTTTGCGAACTAGTCCTAGGTTTTTTGTTCAATCTCGATCAAACCACTGCAGTAATATTCTCTGGACACTCTAGATCAATAATTATCAAAAAAAATTGTTGAATTTTGTCCTTTGGTGAATGTTTTCTTAAAACGGGTTCATTTAGGAAGGGGTGGGGCAGATATATCCCTAAGCCCTATAAAAAAAAAAAAAAAAAAAAAAAGAACCTAACAAAAACTCCAACTTTTACGAAACTTGGTGACAACATGTGACAGAAGACACTAAACAAGCATGCAAAGTTTCATGAAGATCGAACAGTAGGTGGCGCTATAACAGTTGAAAAGGCCTCAAAAATACAATATTTGTATAGAAAATTACCTCAAATTACAGAAATTTGTTTTTGTTTTTTTTGTTATTTTTTTTTATTTTTTTTTTTTTTTTTATTTTCTTTACATATCTTCAAAAACCCTATATCTTCATATCATATGATAGATCTTCTCATTTTGAACAACTTTACCTCTGGGACCAATGCTGCCAATCAAACTGTTCATTAAATATTTGAGACTATTTTAAAAACCTACTTTTGTGAACTAGTCCAAGGTTTTTCACCCGATCAGAACCAAACCACTGCAGAAATATTCTCTGGACACTCTAGATCAATAATTATTACACAATGTACATTTTGTTTTGTTTGTACCTTTCACGGGGTCTTAGAAAGAGCGTGGTCACATCAATAGACCCGCAGACCTATAACACGTAAACGAAAATCCCAAACTTTACAAAACGTGGTAGAAACATGTGTCGGATGACTCTTAACAACCATGCAAACTTTTATGGAGATGGAACCTTAGGTGGCGCTATAAAAGTCATAACTGTTAAAAATCATCATATTTCTTTGGTAAATTACCTGCATTTGCCAAAAATGCAGGTTTTTTTAATCATTGATTTAAGGGGTTAAAGCCATGTTAACAAAATCTTTTTCCTCATGTGCTTAAATGCCTTAACTGCTTGAACCCCAGTAATCGCTGCTTGCAGCTATATTATTAATTGTTGTTGTTGTAATGTTTCTGCCTCCACTACATACTCAAGTAGCCTACTTTATTCGGCAACAGCTAAACTTACAACAACAGAGTAATGAAATATGTATTAAGGCATTTTTGGTCAATTGAATTATATTTAATGTTAATATTTGACTCAGTCTGCACAATATCAAACCAAGTCTTGAAGAATTTTTTGCTTGGGAATTGATTTTCTCCCAAAAGTTATTAATTGTTGTAATGTTAAAGTGGAGCTTCAGTCGATGTTGAAAGAATCATATAATTTAGTGAGATTTTGTAAAAAATTGTGATATTGTGAATGTAACATATAATGATTTATAATATGTTGCTATAAAATTATTTTACATATATTTTATTAATGTTAATATTTGTTTTATTTTATGGGTTTTTTTGTTTCATAATATATAAAACTAAAATAGGCTCTATTGTAATATTCATATATTTCTTGAATTTAAATAATTGTATCAATTTTTGTATCAAAATACTATTTTATTTCTACATGGTCTATTAGCTATATACAACTCTTTAAAAGTTTGGTGTCACAGTTTAAAATAAATTAAGTTTTATAAAGCAGGACTGAACTGGCAGCAAAGATTTATTGTTTCAAAAATGTAATTTCAGATACATGCTGTTTATTTAAATGTTCTGTTAATCCAAGAATGCCCCCCACACCATAAATATAATTTTTTATATTTTAAGTGGCACAACCCTTTTTCAACACTGATCATAAAATAAATGTTTCATTGAGGCAACAATTTCTAAATAGATTTTCTGAACGCTAAGACTGGAGTCGCACTGGCTGCTGAACTAATATTCAACTTTGCTATCACAGGATATAGAATAGTTTAAAATGAAATCAAATAAAACAGTTCAATTGTAATAATATTTCAAAACATTGCTAATTTTACTGTACATTTGAACAGCATATATACGTATATTAGCTAAATAATAAACATAATATATGAAGCTTACACTCAAACAAGGTCTACACCTGTTGCTACACCCTGGTACAAACAATCATTAGATAGAGAAGCAACAACATTTGAATCTGTAGTTTATTATGAAAACAAGTGAAACAAATAGTGCATGCAAGATAATAATTCACAAGGTATCACTGAAATAGATTTTAACATTTCGCTTTCTTTAACAAATATACCCTTATTTTTTGACTCGCACATAAACATGACCACAATCGTAATTTTCTGGGTTTAGGTCATTTAACTTGCAGATGGGCATATGCGCCTCAAAAATCAACTCCAGCCTCTCTCTCTCCCTTTCAAGAGCAGCGATCTCTTCCTCCAGTTGAGTCTTCACATGTTCCAAATGATCCGTCTCCTGAAAGAGAAAGCACAAGCTCAGGACATACGGCTAATGGCTAAACATGGTCTATAACACAAATAAGTACTAATCTCACATTTCTGAAAAAAAATTAAAAAAAAAAAAAAAAAACAAAAAAAAAAAAAAAAAAATAAAAAAAAAAAAAAACGTGTCTATACGACCTCCGCTACGCCCGACACCTGCAGCTGCTAGTCAGTTTCCTTCCTGCGATCCCTTAGTCCTGTCCAAGTTCCTCAGAGGACATTCTATAATGCCGAGAGGGTTTTTAGCTAGGCAATTCCAAATTTTTATTATTTTAAAAAAAAAAAAAAAAAAAAAAATAGACCAGCTCAGTCTAAAAGAGTGATTGTGTGCTGCATCTTATGGTTGATATCAAGAAACAACAACACAGCAGTCACCCAATTTCCAAATATGCTGTTCCTGTTACTCATCCACTGGCACCAATGACAACATGATCCATCCTTCTGAGCCTGCGCTTTAAGATTCCCGCTCAAATACTACAGCGCTGACTCACTCCACATGCCCAATTGTGATTCAGGTGTGAGTCATTTCACTCGTTTACCATAAATGAATGAATCACTGGAACCCCTCAAGTTTACTTTCACTATTTTCTGCATTCTAAACTCTGAAAATATCAGAAATTCCAATAACTTACATGTTTGTTAGCATGTCCTACTGAACTGTCCCCCACTGCTCCATTACAGGACGGGTCAGGACTGGAGCACTGCGACAAACAGGGGCAGTTGGGCATGGTGGTGGGTGTGAATGAGGAAAATGTTCCCAAGTTGGTATCTGATTGGGAAAGTAGAGAGGACTGCAGAAGCCACTGAAGATCTGGACTAGATGTAATTACATCAAGATTTGGGCTGGATGTAGTGCCCTCAGTAGGATTCTGCAAAAAGTAAATAACAAAAAATAAATACATGAAAATAAATAAAGAAAAAATGTAATATTTAGGCTCAAAAACAATTATAAGAATTTTCATATTCAAAATAGCTAACAATTATTTCCTGTTCTATTGTATTTCTTCTAGATTTGGTTGATTTTAAGAATATATGACACTAAATATCTTAAAATATTAATAAATAAATAAATACGTACCGGACGCACGTGATGAGCCGTTGAGTTCTCCGGGTCCATCCATGCTGGAGAAATTTGGGAATCATGCATACGATAATACGATGCTCTCCCTTCATTTTGATTCATTATGATCAAACCCGATCCGTATTCTTTGAGTTCATATTATTTCTGTTCGCTTAAACCCATCTCCCGTGCTGTTAATTGCAAAACAGGCCCACAAAAGCACAAATTCGGTAGCCAAAACTAGGATAAATCCATCAGAGCGAATGATGAAAAATAAATCAAAACACGTGCTACAAGTTTTCTTAAAGTGTTTCAGCGCCTCCTCACACCCACTCTCTCTCTCCTCCCCATCTCTGGAGCATCTATCTTTTCCAATCTATCGCCTTTTCTCCTCTGTTTCTAATGTCTTTCAGTTATGAAGACCTTCTTGCCCACAGCGCCAAATAACCGTCACTGAAATGATATTCGCTAGGAAACGAAGTAAATCTCCTAAATGTAATCCTTGCTGTTTGAGAGCTACAGAAGCTTCCGTAGCTCACACCCTTCACATGTTGAATTTCACTTACAGACATCTTTTGCCAAGTGACGGGTAGGTTTGAAATGTATGAATAAGCGAACGGTTGCGGAACTGGTAGAACATCGTGAATCACGGCACTGGGTAGAGAACAGATACATGCCCATGTTTCATGGCGGGCTGGTCTGTACTGAGAATACATTAAAATGAGGAAAAAAGACTTGGGGGGGAAAAAAAACTATTTTTAATAACAATTATTTCATTTCACAATTATTTTTGTGCATCAGGCATACATAGTCAATGATTAATGAAAAAAAAATAACTTTAGTAAGTTTATTTTAAAATGTTTATCTTTGTCTGCCTATCTATATAACTTTTATCAACCAAATCAATTGTTTTTAGATCACTGTATCTGTGTGTCAGGGTCATCTATTTTGACAATATCACACATTTTTAGGCACATTTTGTTGGTCAATAGTAGTACACAACAAGTCTTGAAACATGCACTCTTAAAAATAAAGGGCTTAAAAGGTTCTTCACAGTGATGTCATAGAAGAACCATTTTTGGTCCCACAAAGAACCATTCAGTCAAAGGTTATTTAAAGAAACATCTCTTTCTTAGCTTTTTATAATATGAAGAACCTTTTGGGTCAGTATCACTAGAGTGCCTTTCAACCCTCACTATACTCAAAAATGTTGGTTTTAATCTCCCATTCGCTTTATGTCATGTCATAAATACTAGGCACTCAAGTACTATAGAAATATATTAGCTGAGCTCCCACACATTTTATTAGATAATTATGGGCTATTATTTGAAGCATAAACCATAAGATATGTCCACCCTGTCATGGACATATATATTACTGTTAGATACGTTTTCATTGTAAAATTAAGATGCAAATTATATTTTCTGAAAGGTATGATGTCCCTTTCTTAAACAGGGTTATTTGTTTGCTTTTGCAGAAGTATAAAGTGTGCAATTAACTCTATGTAAGCCATGTGTTTTTAAAGAAACTCATACAATTTGCACATGTATTTTTCCTTATTTGGAGAAAACTGATATTTGAATGCAGTTTTTTGTTTGCATGTTATTGCCCCAACACCTAGATATTGAACACACTGGCTTATATAGATATGATTGAAAATACATTCATTAAAACCTATTATTGGCTAAATATCAAGATGAACAGGCGGGGACCCAGCCATAATGGAGAGTTGGACACAGAATTACTACAGAAAAAACCACAAAAGCATGACAAAATAGAACAATGAAAGGCGATTATTCAGACTTCGCATAAATAATAGCATAGAGATAATCAGGAATTAGGTACAAGCCTCTAATCACATTGAGTTGATGTGTTCAGTTGTGGTGTTTTATGTGGGGCAATATTAAATCAAAGAATGCTAATGCCACCCTGATCAGGGATGTCACTATGAGTACTAAAGTGGCGGACAGGGTGGGACACATTGAGCTCCAATTAGCAGATAGCTTGCAAAAACAACTGTGACTTGCTAAATATTTAGTATGGTTGTTAAGAGAATTTTGGTATATTTAAAAGTTTACATATTTTGAAAAATACTGTATTCTATACTTGCTAGCACTATACTTAATAGCTGACAGGGTGGACATGTAAGCTTTGCAAAGAAGAAAAAAGGACAAATTTTCAGTTGAAAAGTCCCCCACTACTCACTTCAGCCGTTGAATTCCCGCCACTGAAAGAGACAACATATCTGTACGTCTGCTGTCACTAAAGGGGATGGCTTTTCTTAACGGGGACGGATTCACCCAATACGGACAGGAGTGGACAACCATTCAAAGGACAGGGACCAACTAGTCTTTTTTTTATTACACAAATAAAGACATAAATATCTTATTTAACAAAATATTAATAGGATTTTTTTTTTTTAAGTTGATTTGACATTATTCTACTATCATTCAAATTTAATGAACAGTGCATGACATAGCAAAATAACACGGACCCTCTTACACAAAACTAAAAAAAATCTAGAAAATGTATCGAAATAGCCAAGTAATGCTTTTGTTATGAATAGGCTATAAAAACTTGGCCTAATATAACACACCATTTTAGTAATTTTTATGTTAAGTTATCATGGCAAATGAGTAGGATGCCAAAAGTTACCCTACAGTGATATTGACCCTTTTGTGAAAAGGAAAGGTTAAAGGTTCTTTATGGAACAATTCAGACAAAAAGGTTCTTCTATGGAAACGTGAAGCACCTTTATTTTTAAGAGTATAGATAGATAGATAGACGAAGCAGAAGTTT
>JADLZN010005647.1:0-46942 GCA_018155175.1 Sinocyclocheilus anophthalmus
GAACAACCCACCCCACCCAAATAGTGTGTCATAGTAAATCAGAGAGACAACTTCAGCTAAATGCACAGCACAGGTTGAAAACAATTGATGGCGCTGTTGACTACTGGTACAAAGCGCGGCAGAAGAAGGGATACACCCACGGCCAGATTGTCTTTCCAGATGTGGGTAGAGTGCCCGGAGGTCAATATCACAGCGGAATCACAATATTGGTATGTAGGACTTGTGGGGATGGGGAGGGATGGGGGAGGTAGAAACACAACAGGCTGGATAACTATTTATTTATTTTAAGTTTTATGGACAAGATTTTGCGCACTCTGATCCACCGATAGCGGTGCCCTTCTAGCCCAACCTTCTTTCTGCCCCCATTTACTCTACCCTTGCCTAAAAGAGTTCGTGGAGATAATCACCAGATTAAATGACGTGTGGCACAGCTTAGACTCAGAGTTTCAGTGAATTAGCTCTCATCAAGCTACTGAATCGTTTCGTTCCATTTCATTATCGGATGAAATGTCTTCACTAAAGGTTGATCGTTTCGTTCACACTATGTAGTAAACGGAAAAGCCTATCGCACTACACACTTAAAACAGCTTAAACTTAAGGGGTCAGATGCTAACAAGCTAAAAAATAACTTATTTATGTTTTGTGTAATGAGGACTGTGTTGTAAATATATATCTGTTTAAGGTAAAACAACACATTATTTTCCACATCTTACATTATTGTTTCTCCTCTATGCCCCGCCTCCTGAAAAACGTTGATTTTTAAAAAGCTCATTGGTCTGAAAGCGAGGTGTGCTGTGATTGGCCCCGCTATCCATGCGTTGTGATTGGCCGAATACCTCAAGCGTGTGACTGAAATGTTACTCCCCTTACCATATTGTGATGCCTTGTTCCGGCCGGAGCGATGAGACAAAATCATTAAAACCCATTAGAAACGAGGCATTCGTTGCATCCAGTGAGGACATAATTATGGTTATAATGACTTATACTGTCTTTTTATGCCTTGCGTTGCATCGCGCCGCGTAAACAAAAAAAACCATGTCTGCATTTGTGATCAGATAAATGACAAACAACAAGCCCTACTCTACACAGCCCAAAAAACTTGCTTTAAATATAAAATATAAAAACTCTTTAAATATGAAAACTTGCTTACAGTCTTTGAGTCAGAACAGCCGACAATGTAGTCTAATCTACCAGGATCAGGAAAAAGTCCTCCATAAAAGGTCTGGGCAGCACATGTGACATGGGGGTTTAAGTGCTCTGGAACAGTGTTGATACAACTCTTCAAATAATTTATTTAAGACAAGTTTCCAACAAAGAGCAGGGTTTCTGCGGGCATTGAAAATCATTAAAATTAATTAAATGACCTTTAATAACAGTCATTCAGGACTTCCGTTCAAAAACTCTGGAAGTCTTAATTAATTTCAAACAATTTTTTTGTATAATTATTAATTTAAATTAATGTTTCTAATAAACACATTTATAACAGAACCTTAAGTAAACTACATGTTATTTTGTTTAATCATATACAGGTGGGAGCTTTTTCAATTTATTACTCGGAACAACTTATTAGCCTACAACACCTTTAAAGACTTATTCAGGGAAGTACAGCAGGTTGCAGGAAATGGTTGAGTATTATTTTTAGGTATAAAATATCATTATTGTAATGCTTGTTATGTCCATTTATAGTCTTTACACAGCAGCGTGGCTCATTCAGCCAAACCGGTGTGCACCGTTTTGCTACGGTTTCCGGTTTGAACGCCATGTTTCCTGGAAACGGTGTGCAACAAGGTTTGAGATACGTTTTCTGTTGTTTGGTGGGTGTGTCAAAAATGTCAACCCAATCAGCAAAAACATGTATGTAAACCACGCGGTATTAAATAGAAAGCTTGCACAATGTAATTAACATCCAAATAAAATCACAAGAGCAAGTATATTGTTTGCAAATGTTTATTTACATTAAAGGCAAAATAAATGAAATAATAAGAGCACAAGTATAGAATCTTGAACTAGAAGGTTATGGCTGAGATGATGTTCAAGTATCATGTTGGGTTAATTGTGCACTGTCTTCGGTCTGGTCCATATCCTTTCCTTTGCGGGGTGGCTAAACCTGATTAAATGTAACATCAAAAATACAGTGGATGCATCTTTATAATTAGTGGTTTTTCGGGGGCTATTGTATTATGGGTGACATCTGTTCATGATAGACCTGTTTCTATACCCCTGCGGATGTATATGATGGCAATATTCCAATATCATAGCTCAACAACAGTGATTCACACATATGATAAGCCGAACTCCCAATAAATATAAACGGTCATATAGACATAACAGCCGAGGTAACAAAGTGGATATCCGTCTCCGGCACTGTTTCCTTTCATCCTTGAGTCATGTTTGGATCACAATAATTCTACCAACAAGGTTTCCCAAATTCACTTTCACTCGATTGGATGTTCACTTTATTCTGGAGGCAAGGCAGTGTGTAACATCGGCGTATGTGCAATATTTAAACACGTATAGTTAATACCGAGTCAGTCAGGGCTTCCGATGGAAATTCCCAAAAAGAACACAAGAATGTCCTTCTCACTGCCATATTGGCCACTCTTGCGTCTCAAACAGGGTGTGTCACCGCGGACTGTTCCGTTAAAAAACGTTTGCACCGTTGTTTTGTCGGGGCGAACGCAGCCCCAGCTAATTTCAAGACGCTTGCGTTAGTGGTCACCCAGCATGTAACACGCTCAAAGAGCTCAAGACTTTTCGAAGATTAGACTTCGTCGATCGTTAATCGTTCGACGTTTATTTTAGCATGGAATACGCTTCATATATTTCTCTGTTCACGCTCCACTTCATCTGCCAGGGAATTCACGATCTTATCAGATCTCCAGCCGCCCATGTTTCAAAGGTCCACATGTAACACGCTTCCCGCCATTCCCTGCCTTGACGCAATGATTGACGGAGGGTGTCTTGGTTCACTTCGGAATGCATTTTCAATTCATTTTGCTACAAACCCACGGCATTCCATGCTTAAAAATGCCTCCTAAGTGTTCTAACTGTTAGTCTAAATGCATTTAGGACAAATAACATTTAAATGATCATTTTGCTACCATTTCTGCTTGAACATGTTACACATATCAAATCAATTTGTTATACATTTTCATTTTCATTTCGCAACTTATAAAGCGTTCAAATGTGCCTGCAATTTACATATTAAGACTACTGTTGAAATGGCAAATGTAAATTATATAATTTAATTTTTATTTTACTTTTGCACCAAACTTTGCACGTATGGGAAATGGAAAATGTAAATTTAAATACAGAAATACAATGCAATTTTGAATATTGCATTGCCATTTTGCAATGTTGCATTGCCATTTGGCATCTATTGCATTTTTAAATTGCTTTGCTACCTGGGATGCTTCCATAGTCTACGCCCCTACCATCCTGGGATGATGCCCTGCAGGCACGGAGCGATGATTCCAACAGAAAACCCATATAACTAGCATTCGTTGCAATCCAGTTAGGGACATAATTATTGGATTAAAAGTGACAAGTTTGAAGGTTTTGAAAGTGAAAGTGACGTGACATGTCGCCAAGTATGGTGACCATACTTGGAATTAGTGCTCTGCAGTTAACCCATCCAAAGTGAGTCGCACACACAGCAGTAACACACACGAATGTAACACCCACACGGACAGGAGATGCATGGCCCATCGCATTTTTGCTGCAGTGCCTGGGGAGCAGTTGGGGGTTCGGTGCATTTGTGAATCTGTAAAATAACTGGTAACAGATAACTTTTTTTTATCAGCATTATTTATGACACTTCTATATTAATTAAAGGAAAAGTTCACCCAAAAATGAAAACAATTTATCCTTAAAATTTACTTCCCTTAAGGCAGTGTTCGAACTATACCGTGGACTTTGGGGGAGCCCACTTTTTCTTTTTTTTAAAGAATGACTTACAAAGATACGTAACAGCTACAAGTGTATGCACTACTGTAGCACTATATGGAGACAATCACTATACAGATTACCCATTTTATACTTTATCACACGAATTGATAGTAAACACAACAGCCACCCACAAATATCACATAAACAAAGCATCTATGCTTTTAGATCACATGAACAACGGTTAAAGTTACTCGTCGTCAGGCTACAGAAGAATACCATAATTCCTCCATTCATTAGGCTATCGACAGTCGAGAAGTCACGCAGACCTACAACCCAGCCACGAACACATAATTACAAATAACATGCCTTACCTTAACACAGAATCGACCACAGAGTCCAACCTTTATATTTTTTCTACGAATCTTTAAGTTAACATGTACTAAACATGAGTGGAATTTTTAGTTCGCACCCTGCCTTCAGGCCATCCAAGATGTAGATGTGTTTGTTTCTTCATCAGAATTTAGCATTACATCACTTGCTCACCAATGGATCCTCTGTAGTGAATAGATAGCATATAACACAGGTTGTGCAAATGTCACACAAAATTCCAGCTTCCTCACCCAAATGAAAAGGTTTGTAAGCAATAATTAATGAAGATTGTTGTATTATCAGAGAAATAATGCACACCCAATGTGGAACCGGATTCAACAGAGGAATCAATTATTCTGCTTATACTGTGGTAACCACACCTCAAGACATTGTTCAGATGTTTTATTTCAAGACATTTGTCAGGTTTTTGTCCTTTAAAATGCTTTTGTGTGTAGGACTAATTTATTATGGAACTCATCATAACCCTCCATTGCTTGTTCGTTTGCATGATGTAAGACATTACCCTTCAGTCATACTGCCTAAATAAATGTAAAATTTGTGCAGTCACAAAAATATTTCTCTGTAAAATTCAAAGAATGTTCATTAAAGATACTGTGCATTACCGTTTCATGCACTGCATTTCTATCCAATTAGTTATAGCTATTTGTTATATTTGAGTTTTTTTTTTCTTAATTTCAGTAAATTAAGCATATTAAGTACTTCTAAAAAAAAACAAATGAAGAAAAGGTTTGATGTGTTATCTTGGAAACAATATTTAACATCAAGAATCCTTTTGCAGTTTTACATATTTGCCAGAGTTTCGGCATTATTTGGACCAAATTTGTTGATAATCAGTTGGGTGGAGCTAATGAATCTCATTGTCAAAACAGTAAAAATACCAGAGGCTACATGATTTGTAATGCCATTTTCAGTTATTAATTCCCTGTACACTTGCATTTCTGCTTTTCTAGGTTCCTGAATGGTGTCTAGATCATTGGCATCCCTCAGAGAAAGCCATGTACCCTGATTACTTTGCTAAGAGGGAACAGTGGAAAAAGCTGCGGGTTCAGAGCTGGGATAGAGAGGTATGCATGATCATGGCTTTCTGTGGCCTTTTTTCACATTAAACCTGATGCTTTGCTTTCAAGGTAGCTGAATGAGACCGTCATCACACTAATGGGAGGTTAAATGACATCAGCTAATTTTTCAACAACTGAAATCAATTTGTATGTGCTTTAAGTCACCATGAAATCAATCTGCACTCCTGTTGTACTCAACTTTCCATGCCTGAGCATGCTTAACGCCATTATAATGCAACTTTTTGTTTGGAAGAAAAGCGCTCTTGCTAATAGATTTATAATTTGTGCAGTGATTTTCAGTCAGTCGTGCGTTATGTATCAGATGATTATTATGAAGGCAGCTAAGGTTAAGGGAGGAATTTGCAGCTTTACTTGCAAACTAAAATTCCTGTCCATCAATAAGGTTAATCATGTCTGCAAGCAATGAACACTTTAAAAACTGTTCACCCTTTGGTAGACTGTATTTTAAAGGGAACATAACACACACAGTTTTAGCCAATCTCATGTTAATTTTGAGTACGTCTATATAGGGGTGTGCGATATATATCGTCTGCGATAATATCGTAATTGTTGTTTTAATGATGCGCGATTAGACATTATCGAGTATTTTGCAAAAACCATTCAAAACATCCCTACAGAGCACACGCATACATTATGTGAAGTCTAGACTAGTGCGTGTGTGCATGTAGTGTGTTTTCTTTCACTGCATGATTCAGTCTATTAAAATGCATTTAGAATGATCACAAATTCAAGACATGATTGCAGAAAATTTATATATTTATACCACTTCATATAGTTATTCAATTTCACACGAAGAGTGCCGTTTTTCCTGATTACAAATGGGACATTGAATTCAATAAACAATAAGTTAATTAAGAGACTTACGTTTTAGACACCATATTGCTTGTTTTTGCTGTATTTCGCCTACAAAAATCATTCCGAATACAGCCACAGTGCTGTTTTGTGTCTCTGAGCAACATGACGGTGTTTCGTTCTTGAATGAATCAACCGTTTAAATGATTCGGTTCAATCGCAATGACTCACTTAAGAGGAATTTGCTGCCACCTGCTGGCGGTTTTAATTTCACATTTCGGCTTTTTCTTACTTTTTTTTTGTTGTTGATTTTTTTCATGTTTTAAATCATTTCAAATATCAGTATTCAACGTTTTATGTTTAATATATCAAAACATTATTTATGCATTTGTAATTGCATTTAAACAAAATACATGTGTGTAAATATGCCACTTCAGATGCAGCTTCTTTGTTTGCTTAATTTACTTGTAACAGCCCAACGTCTTATTTATCCTAATTCCCTGATTAACTGTAAATTACTCAAAAGATATGGACACTTTTATGTCAAAATCGTTTAACGTGTGGTAAAAGATGAATTTCTATCAGTATGAACTAGGGCTGAACGATTTTGGAAAATTAATCTAATTGCGATTTTTTTTTTTTTTTTTGCCAATATTGCGATTTAATATGCAATTTTTTTTTTTAAAAGCTCTTTATGTTCTGTATTATTCAACAAAGACACGCTATAAATCATTGTATAGTATGACCAACACAATATTAGATAGATTAAACATAAATGTTCTTTTCTGTAGGCCAGGCGTATATGTTACGATGAAATTAGGTGATGCATGAATTTATATGAATTACATTTTTATTTAACAACTACAATCACAGTTCATTGACTGATTTGTTGAACTTCCAACCTAATAATTATGTTTAAATAAGCCTGGTGTAAACATTAATATGAAAGTCAGTAACAAATCACACAAACTAAAGTGGATTGCAGAGATATAAAAATAAATCTGTTGCTTTACCACACTACTTGAGGTAATTCAAAGTCGTTGTAATAAACATATGTAAACATGTGGATTGCATTTTTTAAACACTGTCTGTTAACTTTTTAGACCAGTGGTTCTCAAACTTTTTTGGTCGTGCCCCCCTTTAAACCTATTAAAAAAATCTGCCCCCATTTCCCGAATCCCCATCCCACATCAGACTACAAAATAATTTCACTAAACATTATGAAAAATTAAT
Source organism: Sinocyclocheilus anophthalmus (assembly GCA_018155175.1). Taxonomy (NCBI): domain Eukaryota; kingdom Metazoa; phylum Chordata; class Actinopteri; order Cypriniformes; family Cyprinidae; genus Sinocyclocheilus; species Sinocyclocheilus anophthalmus. The sequence goes on from JADLZN010005647.1 coordinate 7,383, forward strand.
GCTTTTTTAATAAAAAAAAAACCTACAGGGAAAAAAACACCTGCATCACTTGAAACATTGAAAAATAGCATAGGAGCGAAAACTTATTAATTTTATTATTATTATTATTATTATATTATTAATTCTCTCTGTATTTATACTTTTTTTGTGTGTTTCATGCTGTCCGCTATGGCATAGGACACACACAGGCTTTCCTCCTCACCAACAACATTAAACACCGTGTGTCTACACCGGACGCGAGCGGCAAGATACAGTAGAAACCATTATAACCAGTGACACTGTGTACACTGGATGCGACGCGACATTAAACTGATGCCTTGTTCTATTTATGACGTACTGACTCAGTTAAAATGATTTGCAACGGTTGCTTTGTCTCGTCCAGTGTAGAGCTGTTGCGGCGCGGCGCGACAACTGTAGCGTCCGGTAGACACGGTGAGTGAAGCCGAGAGCGAGATATGCCTCGTCATGTTTTCTGCATTTAGCTTTTAAATGACCATCACCTGCCTGGGTCTGTGCGACTTCATCTATAGCTTTTCTCTTCTCTTTCACAAACCGATCCATCTCCCATTCTAAGTTACGTCCTTTGGCTGTTTACCATTTTATTTTCTTTTTTTGCTGATGGCCCGCGCTCGACTTGAAGCAGGGCTGCTTAGACCGATCGGTGTATGTAAGGTAAGGTAAGGTACACTTTATTGTCCCTGAGGGAAATTTGTCTTAGGCTCAAAAATACAACCACCACATCACATAAAACACATAGTAGTAAAGGAAAAAAAAAAAAAGATAATTAATTATTGTATGCATATATATCCCACACAATACATATCTATATACATACATATAGTATATATAATATATACAATACAACCCCACATCCGCCATATATACATACCTACACACATACACATACATACACATATATATACACATACACACATACATGCATACACAACACAGTAAAACATACCATTTAAACAATAAAAAATAAATAAATAAGTAATCAATAAATGAATAACCTTACCTAGTGTTATTTAATAACTTATTTGCAGAAGGAATAAATTAATTCTATTATATGTCATTCTATGTCATCAAAGTACTGCGAGAGCTATAAGAGAGCGCGGACGTCTCCTTATGCTTTCTGTCGCCTTGGACGTCATACACCGATCTGATCTTCATGTCGAACACACCTCTTTACTCTCGTGTGTCATGTGACCGTGTAATCGCAGCCTCTGCGCTTGAAAAATCTAAATTTTTTATATCGCGATATTATCGCAAATGCAATTAATCGTTCAGCCCTAGAAGGAACTGACCACCACACAGAATATGAGAATATTAAACAACCTATGATCAGCTGTCTTTGGCATCCTTAAGTACCAGCACAATAACCACTAGCAAAATAGCGTCCCTATTATCTTTATCGATAAAATCCCAGAAAATATCGAGATATCACTTTTTGTCAATATCGCACACCCCTACCTATATAGTAGTGTTGCATCCTTCATATTGCCAAAGAGTCTGTAGTTTTATCAGATTTATAAAAGAAAAATACAGCTTTACGATTCTCTCCGAAAACAGCCGAGCTCCTGGAGGCATGCCATGGGCGGAGCTAAAGAGTCACAAGCACTTACCAACAAAACACAGAAATGTTATGCAGTTTTACTTACCACCTGTGGTTCTGACTCATGTAGGAGCTGAGCCACGCAGACACCAATGTTTGAATCAACAGATGACTTGATCAGAATCAGTTAATAAGAATTGCTTTGATCAGGAGAGCCAAATTCCAAAGCAACACTTTACGACCCCAATGCAGGTCATGTGATACCATCTGGACTGAGAATGATAAACTTCCCCCACAGTTTAATTAACCTCAAACAAAGAAACCCTTTTAAATCAAGGAATAACCATTGAAATTTGTTGTTTTAAACCACGAACAAATGGTCAAAAGCACAGCGTGACTCAAAGAAATTCATGAGCTAAACACCTGGTGATTCTTCCCCACTCAAAACAAAGAGATATCACTAGGGCTGGGTATCGAGTTCGACCGACCGAATTGCCTCGATACCATCGAGTATCGAAAAACGTCTTGTCGTTCGGTACCAAATTTCGATACCTAAGGGGTTAATCTCATCAGCGTCAGTGAGCCAATAAGCCTGCAGCACTAGACGGTGTGTTCGACTAGAGGTGCAGCGCAGATCGATCATCCGCGAGAGCGATTCGAAAGCGCACGGAGCAGTCTGCTCTCTTTAGCTCTCGTGGTACTGTAATACCACCAGTATAGAGTAGCGCGGGAGCTGCGTGGAGTTCCGATCATATGCAGATGTCCGTTCATACTAACGTTACACGACCGAAAGCGCGTGTTATGTGACCATTCATGCAAACTGTAGCATCATGTTACATAAGACAATAAATAAGATTTATATTCCGCTTTTACTCAACTCACTTTAAACCACCATCGAGTGTTTGTAATAACTTCCGATTGCCGTCTAACAGGGCCGGATTTACGCATTGCTCAAGACATTGAGCAAATAAATATAACAAACAATAGGGTAAAAAAATGACTAACTATTTCCATGTCTTCCACCTTTTTTTATGTAGGCTACGGAAATCACGCTTTTTTTTCTCCCAGTCTCTCTCACAGACGCACATAGTGCAGACACGCGGAGACGCGAACAGTAACTTCTTGTCAGCGCTGCACCGCGAATTTATCAATATCACAATTTTTTTAAAAAAAATAGTTTCGCAACTGAAAAGCTACATGACATTTCTCGTAGTAACAAGGTTCCTGAGGATTTTTTACCTTACAGATCGCTATTAGTAGACGCTGCTGAATGCTGCTGAGAGACGCATAGACGCAGGTATTCTCAGTTCTCAAACAAATTAAGAACTATTCGATTTTTATTGACTGAACGCAAGCGCTTATTCCGATAGAAAACACTGTATCGGTTTCCACTGATTAAGAAATATTTTTGTTTGCTTGGGTGGTAATATTAGGTCTATTATATTAATAGGGAAGGGGGCCCAAAAATGTGTTTTTTTTTTTCTACGTCACGAAAATAGGTAAATCTGGCCCTGCCATCTGATGTGTGTTTTGGCCATGTAATGTTGTTGAAATTAAATATGTTATTACCTCTGACTCGGAGCAGTGATCATGGAAGAGAGAACACAGGCAGAGAGCGCTGGATGCTGCTAATGCTCATCAGTAAATCAGTGGAAAATAAATAGAAATCATGATTCTGTCTGAGCTATGCGTTTTAAAACGAACACTAACTAGTGTAAATGTAGCCTAACAGATGTGTAAACTGAAGACTATTTGAGCTTTATTAAAACTATTTTGCACTGATTTATTGTGTTGGTTACATTTTGTTCCTTTGTGCAGTGGAGATGAGGAGATGAGTCTTTGAGTTTGTATAAAAATCAACAAGCTGAAAAACAAAACCAAAGTTTTTTTTGTTTTTTAGATAATGTTATCTTGTTAAAATTGATTTCATAAAATTGTTATCGAAAAAAGTATAATTCAGGAACCAGTATTGAAGTCAAGGTATCAGTATCGATATCGGAAAAAAATTAACGATACCCAGCCGAGATATCACAGACCTTGGCTTAAAACCAGATCCACTCTAAAACCCATAAACTCGCAGTAAATATTAAAATGATCAATCATCCTCAAAATGAGATAAAGGACTTTGTAATCAATGTAATTCATTGCATAACTCTATATATCATGTCTGAAACCATATATTTTGAACAGTAGCTTGATCAAGTCAAGTCAGTTGATCTTTAGTATTGTCATTCCGCACATTGGAGACATACCAGTGAACAAATGCCGTGCCTCACAGCCATGGGTGCACATCACTACAGACATACAACAATGAAAGTAAAACAGTATAAACCTACTAATATAGAATCATTACCTATACATCCAGAGAGCAGTGGTTCTCAAACTTTTTACAGCGGCGTACCCCCTGGTGTATTTAACATTCTTCTGCGTACCCCCTCTCTTCCACTTAGACCGCAGTCACAGCTTTTCTATTAAGTCCATATTTGCACCCTTAAATTGATTTACAAGTGCATTGTTTTACCTTTTTATAGAGGCAAATATTTTCTATCCTTATTAATTGTATGTTTTATGTCATATTCTTAACATTTCATTAAGTGTATTATGAATATAATATATAAAGCAATAAATTATGGCAAATCGAAGTGATACTTGTAGATTTAAAAATAAAACCGCCAATAGGTGGCGGCAAGTCACTGTCTTAATGAGCCAGGCATCGCGTCATTCATTCATTCAGTAACGAAGCAAAATGCTGTAGTTATGAATGGGTTATTAATCACTGACTCTCCAAATCGTTCAAAGCCGCAGATTCGTTCACTAACGAAACGCCTCTGTATGATGCTTGGAGACGCACACCAGATGATACGGATTTCATTGGAACTATTATTTCGTTGCAAAATAGAACAAACATGACAATATTCTGTTTAAAATGTAGGCTACATTTAAAATGTAAAATGTTCACTTAATATTAAATTTTTTGTTGAACTGTTGTAAAAATAGTCACATTTGCCATCTTTTGGATATTCAGGGAAATTTGCATTCTTGATCGTATCTTAAACATGAAAACAATAACACGCACAGAGTGTGTCTATCTAAGAGAGTTTAAATCGATCTCAATGTACAGTGCGTGTCAATATTTAAGTGAAGATCTACTTTAAAGATACATTGAACAGCAGCGTGATTTGCTAAAGCAGCATATTCAGCGGCCATCCTATCACATGCACGCTGCTTGTGTGGATGCAGTCAGTTTTGACCGCAAAAAATGAGGTAAGCTGATTGGATATCATGTATTTGACCGTTTACGGCACTCCTATTTTCCTGTTTTTACATTAGAAGCATCATTTTGCTTGTCAGAAAGACATGTTCGGTTTTAATGTTGCTTTAAGTTGGGGTATTAAAGGGGTCATATGATGCCATTTAAATTTTTCCTTTCTCTTTGGAGTGTTACAAGCTCTTGGTGCATAAAGAAGATCTCTACAGTTGCAAACACTAAAGTCTCAAAACCAAAGAGATATTCTTTATAAAAGTTAAGAGTCAACCACACCAACCTAAAACGGCTCGTACTAACACGCCCCCACATACCTACGTCTCTATGTGGGAAGATTTGCATAATGCCTTCCAAATGTTCACGCAAAGAAAGGAGGTACTTTTATTCTCACTGTAGTATTGTTTACGCTGCAGCCATGTCGTGAAGACGCTGTGTGTTTTGTTTTGAAAGCGAAACTACTTTGTTTGGTCTCCAAAAGAGGACGATATCCGCTTCGTCATGCCTGGAGCTGATCCGTGCTGGTCGCTGAGGGAATACATCAACTTTCACCGTGGACAAAGCGGAGTCCAGCCCGCCTCAGCTCACTCTATCCCGGCCTCAGCGCACGCTAAGCCGGGGCTTCCCCTCACTCTAGGCCGCTGTGTTTTTCATTGCACGATGATTCAAACGCGAGTTGGGGCAGTATAGTAGCACTTGTTGTTTGTCATTTCTCCGATCACAAGTGCAGACATGTTTTTATGTTTACGCGGCGCGGCGCGATGCAGTGCAACGCAACACGTAAAAAGACAGTATAGGTCATTATAATCAGTAATTATGTCCCCACTGGATGCAACAAATGCCTCGTTTGTAAAGGGTTTTAATGTTGTCTCGTAGCTCTGGCCGGGACACGGCATCAACAGTATGGTGAGGGGCGTAACATTTCCGTCTCACACTTGAGGTATTCGGCCAATCACAACGCACTGGATAGCTGGCCAATCACTCGCTTTTTCAGACCGATGAGCTTTGTAAAAATCGTCGCGTTTCAAAAAGGCGGGGCATAGAGGAGAAACAATCATGTACAATATGTGGAAAATAATGTGTTTTTTGAACTTAAACCGCATAAACACATTTCATTACACCAAATCACAAAATAATGTTCTTTTTAGCAACAACATATGACCCCTTTAAAGGAATGCCAAAACTCAGAATTTTGTTTGTGTACCCCCCGCCGTCATCTCGCGTACCCCAGTTTGAGAATCACTGCACTAGAGAATACAAACTGTACAAATGCTTCACATGAATACTTTACATGTGCAAAGGGAAAGTCAAGCAGCTGGCTGGGGAACAGAGCAAGATGATTTGTAGTGCATGAGCATGTAAACATATGTTATTGAGCCTTTTGTGGGATTTTGTACTCAACAGTTGTGTGAAAAGTGTCTAGTGCACATAGAGGAGAGTGTGTTACTACAGGTGGTTTGTAAAGGCCCACTCACCTGTGTGTAGCACACTTAGAATTTTTTTTTTTCTTTTTTTTTTTTTTTTCCGTGGTGGTGGTAAGGTTGGTGATGTTTTGGGGGGAACGAAGATGGTCCGTGTTTCAGGAGGTAGGGGTTTTTATGCGGTTTTTCAGAGGGGGCCGGGGTTTGAGTTCAGGGCTCTCACAGGCTGGGGGAAAAGCTGTTGAGCAGTCTGATGGAGCGGGCTCTGATGTTCCAGTACCGTCTTCCTGATGGTAGGAGCTGGAAGAGACTGTGGGAGGGATGGGTGGGGTCCTTCACGATGCTGGTGGCTTTGCTGGAGCATTGTGTAAGGAAAATGTCCAGGATTGAGGGTAGAGGAGCACCGATGATCTTTACAGCTGTGCTCACTGTCCGCTGGAGGGTCTTGCGGTCTGCGGTGCTACAGTTCCCATATCAGACAGTGATGCTGCTGGTCAGCACGTTCGCAATAGTTCCCCTGTAGAATGTGGTTAGGATGGGTGGAGGGAGACTTGCTCTTTTCAGTCAGCGGAGAAAGTGTAGGTGCTGTTGTGCCTTCTTGGAGAGTGACATGGTGTTGGTGGTCCAGGTGAGATCTTCTGTGATGTGCACCCCCCAGGAATTTAGTGCTGCTGACTCTCTCCACAGTCGAGCTGTCGATGGTCAGTGGGGGGTGGTCAACAGATTTTCTCCTGAAGTCCACAACCTCCTTTGTCTTCCCCACATTGAGGGACAGGTTGTTACCGCCACACCTTTCAGCCAGCTGTGCCACTTCCTCTCTGCAGTGCGTTTCATTGTTGTTACTGATGAGACCTATCACTGTTGTGTCATCAGCGAACTTGATGATGTGGTTGGAGCTGAACTTGGCAGTGCAGTCGTGGGTCAGCAGTGTGAAGAGCAGCAGGCTAAGCACACAGCCTTGTGGGGCACCTGTGCTCAGTGTGGTAGTGCTCGAGGTGTTGTGGCCGACATGGACTGACTGAGGTCTACCGGTTAGAAAGTCCAGGATCCTATTACAGAGGGAATCGTTAAGGCCCAGCAGGTTTAGATATTGATGAGCTGTTGTGGGATTATTGTGTTGAATGCTGAGCTGAAGTTGATGAACAGCATTCTTACACAGTCCTTCTGTTCTAAGTGGGTAAGAGCCAGGTGGAGGAAATTGCATTGTCCGTGGAGCGGTTTGGACGGTATGCAAACTGGAGCGGGTCAAGTGTGTTGGGGAGGCTGGTTTTGATGTTGTTCATGACTAACCTCTCAAAGCACTTCATCATGATTGGAGTCAGTGCTATGGGACAGTAGTCATTTAGACAGGACACAGGTGATTTCTTTGGTACCGGTATGATTGTAGTGGATTTGAGACACGTGGGGATGACTGCCTGGCTCAGCAAGGTGTTGAAGATATCTGTTAGGACATCTGTCAGCTGTGCAGCACAGTCTCTCCCGCGGCAGATAGAACGGTCGACACTTCACAAACATAAACTCCACCAGCGATGAACAGTGTTTTGTCACTACCACAGCATTGTTACACCATTCTTTGTTGATGTACACACACAAGCCACCCCCGCGAGTCTTACCAGACAGTGATGAATCTCTATCCACTCGGTAGCAGGTTAGCCCATGCAGCTGAAATGGCGGAGTCCGGGATGTTGTCGTTTAGCCATGTTTCAGTGAAAACAAACACACAACAATCCCTTGTCTCATGCTGTGTAGACCAACTGAGTTGAATTAAGTCCAGTTTATTTTCCAGAGAGCGAACGTTTGAGAGCATGATTGATGGAATCACTGGTCTAGTGGGGTTAGCCCTTAGCCTAGCTTGTATACCTGCACGCTTGCCACGCTTCTGTCCCTTCTCACACCGCCGGCATCGCCGTTTTGTGTGGGTAGCGTCAGTAGGCGAGGCCGTGGTCTCGGGGTTCGGCTTCAGCAGCAGACAGAGGCCTTGTAGCTTCTCAGTTGTCGCCAGCGAAAGCTGATGTTTGTACATACTGCCAATTTCCAGAAGGCTCTGGCGGTCATAGATGTGTCTCGAGTGTTTTTCTGATGATTTTACGATAAATTGAGGCAAACATAAAAACACCGTCTTTAGGACCCGGAGTAGCCGCTCCGTCCGACCACGTCGCCATCTTGGTCTTTTTGCATTACGCATGAAATTATTACTAACTATTGAATGGTTTATCGCAAGTGTATCTTGTTTGGTATGAGTGAGTGAATCTCTTTCATCTATTTTCATGATGTTAATCAGACCTGTGTAAAATGCATCGCATTCACATTATAAAATCCATGTTTAAATTGTACCCAGTTAAGAGCTGGAAAGTTGGAGCCCACGTGACTAAGAGATAACATGCTCATTTACAGTGATGGGAGGAGAAACAGTCACCCCTGAACCAAAGACAATACCTAATTGGTCAGAGCTCCACTTGGGGCTAGAACAATCATGGGTTTAAAACCCAATACTAAGAAGAGAAGATACAAACAGAGAACCAGATCCAGACCGAAACTCCGACTCGGGCTCAGACTCTCCCAGCTTAAGATGAGTTAAGACCAGACAACATCCCATCTAACTTATTTCCTTTTAGTTTCTTCCTTTTCTGTCCATCAAGAGTCCTGTTTAAGTTAATCCTCACCGCTAAGCCGCAGTCTATACGACTATAGCCTTTGCCCGCCTCAAACTTTAACTGACCACAAGACTCCGCTCCACTGGCCAACACCACAACCTGATTGGCCTCCCAAGACGTCACTCCAGTGACCAGACCACCATTGAACCCACGTGGGAACCCGTCAACAACAGACGCCACAGAAAGAATCCCCATTCAAAGAGACGCAACAAACACAAGTAATGCATGCTAAACTGGTGCATAGTCTATGAAATTTAATAACCCCTGACTAAGAAACTATAGAAGGGTTGAATTAATGATTGATGGTTCACTCAGTTAGGTCTTACAAAACTTGGGATTACATCATTTCACTCTCTTAAACTCTTTCTTCCTCACTTTTCTCCTTTCTGCAACTCGTGTGAATGTGTGCGTGTGTTTGTGTTAGGTGCTAGTTTTGTGTTAGATTAGTCAAAGTCTCGTTTGTATTTAAAGAGAATGTCTTGTGTTATGTTTATCAATTTAGCCTTAATCTGCCGATCTTGTTACCGTTCTAAGAATATTGTGTTCACTATATGTCGGACATTAGTATCCGTTGCAGAGCCGACAGTTACGGCCCGTTCAAATGAGCGCTGGACGATTCATTTGCTCTGTCATAAAGAGTAGATTCTTTCAAATTCCCCTTTAAATTCATTAATAATTCCCTTTGAGCTAATTTGGTCTGTTTACCCCGAAACTCATGACCGGGATCTTTTATCACTGGGACTGCTCCATCTTTCAGTATCAAACGATGGCAAATCCAGTGTCAAAATGGGCCTTGTTTAAAAAACATTCGTCACTGAAATGACGGGAACAAACAAACACATTTGCGAAACTCTGTTGCTGTCCCGGAAAAACAAACTGCATCCACTGTTCCTGTAACGCTGGGTTTTTTGGGTAGCTGAACAAGGTTATCTTTCCCTCACATCCAAAAACACACTTCTTTGGAGACATTCTTCTCTCGAGGCAGTCCTGTGGCCGCACTCGCTGTGCCGTGACTTCCGTAACCCAAATGGAGCACATTGATGGGCGTGCTCTTGCTCTCACTCTGGTTGCTGTGCGCGTGCACTCTTCCAGAAGTGCCCATGCGAGAAATTCCGTCCTTCATGACGTCATGAAGGGCCATAATGAAAAAATATTCCGAAACTTACACTCCTTCAGGGTTTGTATATTTCGCACAGAAATACCCCGTCATATGTCCAAATAGTTTTTTTTAATTTTGGCCATGTTTAGCATGAGAATCCAACTCTTTAACAGTGTAAATAACTCAGAATGCATAAAATAGCATTAGACCGCCCCTTTAACCAAAGTAGACCATTTACAGAATCCGTTCCTTAGCGTCATCTTTTGCTGGGTTCCAGGCCATGTTGGGCTTTCAGGAAATGAGGCTGCAAAAGAGGCTATACATTTGGAAGTTGGAAGTTGGAGAGCGTCAAATTCCTCCATCAGAAATTAAACCTATAATCAATTATTATATATTAAATAAGCGGCAAGAGGAGTGGGATACATGTTCAAACAATAAATTATATGAAATCCATCAGGTGTCCAGACTGCGACTGAAACGGTCAAATTTGCGACCAAAAATATTAATTTGCGAGTTTTTTCTGAGATCGCCTAAATAAATAAATAAACTAAAATGTATGTTATGACTTAAAAATATGCATGTAATGCCTTTTTTCTTGATGGTTTTGAGATCACATCTTTTGTTATGTTGACGTAATAAACGGAAAAGATGTGCATCAAAGTTTTAGTGGAAAAACAGTCCTCATCTCTGCCGAATACCTGCTAAAAGCAGCTCCAATTGTGCAGCACGAGAGAGATGGAAAAGGGAGATGTACAAAATAAAAGTGCAGAAAAGCAGTGTCTATTTCGTGCACAACTTGAAAAAACTACAACAGGTAAAGCTGTGTAGCATTTGGATTTTAGGCATCGTAAACTTTCCCTCCTCCCTTGTTATAGCTAAATTACAGATGCATGTCTAACATCCACCTCTGGTTTAAAGGGCATTATCACCTCTGCTATCTTCACCGACGCTAACAAGGGCAGTCATCTGCTTTCTCTTTGAGCGTCAAAGAGATTCCAGTGGGGAGGAAGGAATGATTCCCCATAACCATTTGGCCACCACTCATGTGGCACAGACGTCTTGAGTCCACAATACACATAGGACAGGACATTGGCTCCATCTATCCACAATCAAACTGTCCCAAAGTGTATATAGTGTATTCCTGTTGTATGCATGTTTCTAGGTTACAGTAGTTTAGTTATAACTCTGTAGTAATGTAGGAAAGCTCCAAATACTTGGATCTAGATGTATGAATGCATCACTGCCTTAATGTTTTCCAAACCCTGGCATGTTGGGTATCAAAATGACTGTCTTCTGATTCCCAGATTAATAGTGTATAGTAGGGCTGTCAAAAAAATTTGAAATTAAAATATTCGTTGAATTTAAAATTAAAATCCACATTCGAATGCAAAAACGTTGCATTCGAATTTTAGGTGTGCGTTAAGCAGGCAGATTTATCAGTGGCGCACGAGATGCGATGACGATGTAAGTGTTTTTGCATTATAATGTTTTTGTTAGCCTGTCCAGTTGAAGCCACTAGATGCGGCGCTGCTGTGTTCATTAAAAATATAGCGGAAAAAGAGAACATCAATGCGGAGAAGATCTTGTTTACATCAAAACCGAAACCAAGCCGTTCACACAGAACGCATATTTCACGCATTTTCTAGATGGACATCTATTACTGTTGCACTCGCTTCGCACAAAAGAGCTGCATGTTTAGAAAGCCATGTAAAATTAATGCAAGTTTTAATTTGGAAAAAAAAAAACATATATCAGACTTTATGGTGGGTTTTCCCCATCCCACTGCATCATGTTTTTTAAGTGAAATATGTACTCTGTGTGATTGACTTTTCCCCCTATTGTATTAAACTTGGCATACAGGTCAAGCGTTTTGTTTTATATTTTTTTTAAAAGCACTTTAATTATATTGGTTTTAAACATTATTTAGAAGCTAGTTATGGGGGCACTTTTTTTTATTTTCCTCCGCAGATAGTCATGTTATTTTATGCTTTGAATGATGCGCCCTCTTGTGTCCTCAGGAGAAAAGCCTAAAGCTTTTTTTCCCTTATCTGAAATTATGCATTTTAAATTCGAATATAATTCAAATTTTTATCATATATCTACATCGTACAAAATTCAAATTTAGTTTTTCAGCCATTTTGACAGCCCTAGTGTTATAGGTATGTCACCATTACTTGCTCCCTACTCCCTTTTTACTATACTTTGACTTAATATTGGACAAATCCTCTAGACCACCATAAACCATGCAAATAAGGTGTCACATGAGACAAAGGAACCTCTTCCCGCTCATAATTCACACCTCTACATTGGTCAGTCTGCAAAAGATGGGTGTGACTGGGAAACCATTAAAAGTCACTAACCCAAAACAATCATTGCTCAAAATCTTTGAGACAGACCCTCTCCAAGACTCATCACCCTTGAGTCTGACCTTCTGGCAGTTTTTATCATCAAGTAACTGTCAATTTGCTGTGGACTCTCCGATCTTCAGAAGAACCTGACGAAAGCCTCCAGCTCATTCCTAACAAACTCATCAAGAACCTCCATTGTCTACCACATCAGGATTCTTGTTCAGCAATCGCCATTGCAGTAACCGTTTCCAACTATGTAGATCGTGGGTCTAAGTTTTGTGGCCCTTTGTTTAAGTGAATTTTGAATTCTTTGATTATCCCTTCATTAAGGTCATGGTTACTTGATGTTAAATACTGCCATTCTTTTTGGTTTTCTCTCTCTCTTTCGTTACTTCCTTTTTTCTGTCTGTATGTTTTGTCTTAGTTTATAGTAGTTGTATGTTGGCTGTAGTTTCATTTATTAAATTCTATATTCACAAGCTTGTCTGTGTGTGTTGCTCACAATTCAAGTCCCTTAAGGTTTGATCTTGCTACTGCTAAGTTACTGTGTTATACTGTATAAAAGTAGGAAAGCTGTTCTTTCTTGCCATGGAGATAATCTTGCCTAGAATTGATAAATGATTTATACTGTTGATGGAACCCAACAGATTAAATTCCTTTTGATATTGATTCTGCTACAGTTCATTCTAAGATCTAATCTAAATATTTGTTATTAATTATAACCAGTTATAATTAATAATAAATATTCCTCCTTTGAGCTAATTTGCTACAGCTGTCAGCAGTGTGGACATTAACAATATCTTTAACAATTCTCATTTATAATCGATACTATGGCTTCTTAACAAGATCTTTAGTCTATATTCTGTGTTCTGTTAATGCGTGAACTTCATATTATTTGTAGCACTCAGATTTACAACACTGAATATAATTACGTAAATTTCATATATATACAAATTAATCTGACTGAATATAATTTTATATATCAATTGATTTTCATATTAAGTTTTTGGTATTTGCTATCGGTACAGCTCATTGGCAGAACAGTCCGATTTCAGCCAGTAAATTGGCACTGGTTAATCAGGCTAATTTGTGAATGATAAAATAAATCTTAATGATCTTTAGTTTTTTTTTTTTTAAGGTCCAGCAGCTGCAGATTGAAACCCCTGCTGATGGCCCTAAATCTGAGGCCCTGCCCCCGGCCCGCAAGGAAGGAGACCTCCCACCCCTGTGGTGGCAGTTTGTCACTCGTCCCAGAGAGCGTCCCATGTAAGGATGTGTGCAGAAGATCATTTAGAATAGGTGTTTGAAATAGCTCTGTGTTTGTCAAACACCACTATGAGCTCAATCCTAAGTAAATAAAGTATTATGCAAATCACTTCCCTTGTATTCATTTGATGTGTTTTTTTTTCTTTTATCTGTTCTATATCTAGTTCTAACATGAATGGTGCTGGATGATGGGTCCTAAATGCAATCTGCTAGCAATCACATTTAACACATGACACAAGCTGATGAGCCTCTACTGCTTCTGCAGCCAATGAGCTTGCTTGCTCAACATTGAAGTAATAAGCAGTAAACTGTTCCTGTAGCACGCTATCAGAGTTCCTCTAAATTCTACATCTTAAGTGAATATTTCAGTGGAATATTTTATTATTCCTATTCGCAAAACATTTTGTGTGGTCTGCATTATTAATTCCTATATTAAGCAAACATACACAAGGTTCAAAATTGTGTCTGATGTAACTTGGGGTGTACTACTCGCACTAGGTACAGTTGCCTTGAACCGAGCCCGAGCGTGATTACCCCCCTCCCCACTCACCTGCTGGCCTGCACTCACACTTGCACTAAACATTCCGGGCCGGAGCATGCTTACATCATGTATGAGATAATGGAGAAAACCACTTTTGCTAACAGACTGTCTAATAAATTTATCATTTATGCCGTGCAGTGATTTTCACTTGCATGTATCAGGATTATGGAGGTAGCTGACGTTAATGAAATAATTTGCAGCTTTACTCGCAAACTACAATTCCTGTTCATCAATAAGTTGAGAACCAGACCTGTTATAAACCTAAATATACTTGATACAATTAAATTAATTGAAAAGTATTATGTACTCGTAATAGAAGATGTTTGCGGTCGTCATGATGACAGTAGCTCTCACAAAATAGTAGCTGTTGGTAAGCGATCACACTACATGTGCTCTGGCCCACCTCTTCCAAGTGAGCCAGGGACGGCTAAACGAACCGCGCACGGGCGTGGTATGGAGCGATCACACTAGACAAACCAGTCTTTGGGTTGTCAAATATGCTCAGGCACGGTTCAGATCGCCTAGTGTGAGTACACCCTTGGGTATATAATGTAAGTAGTAAAGTATGTTTTTTACATGAACTTAAGACAATAGCTGACTTTCCACCGCCAGTGTGAGCCAGGGCTATCAACAGGCAAATAGCCTCAAACCTTTTATCCCAGAGGCCAAAATAAAGAAGGCAATGAGTTTGACCATAAAATGAGAAACAACATATTTTAACGTTCCAATGAAATATATAAGCATACTTGGTGTGAGCATATGCACTTGTGCAGTGGCAGAACTATAGTTTTTACAGAGGGTAGCCAAGGCTACTTTAGGGGGCCCATAGACCATGACAGAAAATTAGTGTGTAACCCTAACCTAGGATTCATTCATGTTCCTTGAGTACAATAGCAACCACCCAGAATAACTTAGCATCCCCACAGAAAAATCCTAGCAAACACTCTGAGTACCTTGTGTTCCCACGTGTCCTGGAAAATTGATAACTAGTTTTCCAATCCTGGAAAACAGATGTAAAATGTCCTGGTAAATCTTGTTGTCATGGAAAATTATTTTAAAAATGTAGTTGTGTATTCCTTTAGCCAAGAACAAACAGTTTACCACTGGCCTGAAATAATTAATGTTAGAAAACGTTCAAATGGCCATAAATCGGAACCTGCAGCTGGCTCTTTTGTTTTATTTCAGCCAATCTCTGTTCCAGACTTGCACACACTGTATTGAAAGCACAATATTTCCAGGACAATATGGGACAGTGTGGAAATATTACAAGGTCTGTAAATGGCCTTTAACAGAGGCCAGAGATGCTGAAGACAAATGCAAAGAGGAGAAAATACTTTCGCAGACAGAGCAGCTCACTGTTCACGATGAGCGAAATATTGAATTATGAAATATGAATTAGGGATGGGGGTTTATAAAAATGTATCTCTGATGGGAACTGACTGTTTTTGAAAAGTTTAGATGGTATTTTCTTTTAATCTTGGCTCTCTATAATTCATACTAAAGTAGTGTTTATAAGCGCAGCACTGCTTTGTTTACAGCGGTAAGCACGGAAATGCTGTATCGCTGCTGTTCCATAAGCATCACCTCCTATCAGAGAGTGAATCTGCGCTGTCATTCAGCCCGTCTGCTGTTTCTGTTTCGTGCAGATGTTTTATGCAGTATAATTTCACAAAGGCTTAAAAAAAAAAAAAAATTAAAAAAACTAACCATAATAAACAAAAAAAAAAAAAAAAACAAAAGAAAAAAAAAAAAAAAAAAAAACTTTATAATCACCTAAAAAAAAAATAAAACTAATTAAAAAAAGTTTTCAGAACTTTTTTCAGTCAGAGTTTTTTCTTTCTTCCTAAGAACATTCTCTTTTTGTTTCAGATTTTGAAATTACATCTAATTTAATCTAAATTAAATCAGAAACCGCTCATGTATGTATCATCTTTATTTAGATTGTGATTAAAATGCCGTTTTTGCCTGTAATTTTAAATGGCTACAGAGAGTTCGGCGTGTAATAGAGCAAAAAAACATCTTGTTCATATACTCATATTTTAAATAAATCTCATCTCTTGCTTTAAAATTTTTTTTTAATAAATATTAAATCGGTATTAGAGTCGGCCATGGAAAATCAAGATTGGTGCATTACTACTGACTTTTGACAGAGTGAACACTGATGTGTTTTCTAACATTCTGTCCAATGGTCAACTTTAAGAGAAGTATTTTAAATGACACTGTTTAGTCTTGTGAAGAATGTTTGTAGTAAAGTGGAAAGCAGCTTTGTTAACAGTTATTCAGTAACTTGTTAACTAATAATTTTGATTACTGTCAAAAGTAGGCTATTAATACTTTTGTACTAAGTTGATACTGAAATTTTAAAAATGTGACAACACTGGACTTTCTGGAGCACTGGTAGACCTAAGGTTGGTCTCTTTTTAAAGAAGACAAATCAGCAGATTATTGCAGAAGTGAAATCTTTTTTTAATTTTTTTATGAAAGTATAAAAAAGAAAATGTACTGTACTATTTTTATTTTATATAAAATAAATATTTTACAAAATAGTTTTTAATGTACGATTGCTGTAAAATTAAAGCCATATGTCTAAAGTTGTATTTCAAATTTGAAGTTGATATTAAAAAAAATTGAGGTTCCCATGTGTTACAGGTCCCATGGCATGCGGAACATGTAGACAGATTACTAAATGTGTGTGGTGTGGCGTTATCGGGAAACAAAAAGGAAAAGGAATTTTAGTGGCTTTCCTCAGTTGCAGCTCATCAGCGTCTTTATTAACATTTCTCTGTCATGTTAACAGTATAAAATCAATTCTCTGTAATGTCCTTCTCAAGTAGATCATTTAGTTCAATCTCATATCATTGCAAATGATGTTTATTTAATAAAAACACAGATCTGTACTCTTTTGTTGACAACAATAAAATCTTCAAATACTTGTTTCTTTATTTTACTCTTATGTTATAAAACACATTTCATCATAACTCCTTTATAATCATCAGCATGCTGCAAAATACACATGAAAATCCCTTTAATAGGCCCTTATATCTTCTGTGGAAACAGTTTCTATATAACCATTTGACACTGGAACCATATGACAGTCTTAACTCATTCGTCATCATTATACAGCTGCTACACAATAGCATCATGCAAATTGTAAAGTCACGCATGACACAATTTATATTTCCGTTAACACATTTCCCTAAATATATACTGTGCCATTATGAGAGGTTGCGGGTCTTTAACTTATGCAGTTTTTCAATAAACACAGCTTCAGCTGTCTCCTCAACATGCAGGTGTCGTTTAATAATCAAACAGAAGGTCTCATGTTTACAACTTAAATCTCTCCAGCACACAACCAAAATAACTTAATCTTCTTTACTTCTCCCAACATCAGTGGTGTGTGTCTTTTTCTGCCACATCAACATCTCTTTTTTTCCTCCTCTCAGACCATGCTTCCAGTCTCATTATAGTTGCAGCTGCCCTCACACTCTAAGGCAGCCTGGGCTTTGTAGTCCTTTACAGGCGGCCATCTTGCCCCTAGCTTCCTTGCAAGGTGACCTGGGAGTGGTAGTTCTTGACAAGACACAATCTTGTTCCAGACATATTAGAGCAATGTATCCTCTCTCTAGCACATGCCCCTAATTATGCCACATACCCCCATTCTCTACTCTGAGGCTCTTGGTTGGATGGCATCTGTGAAGAGAACATCCTTTCGAGAGAAGGCATTAGCATTTCCATGGCATCGTCCTGGCCTGTGGACAACAGAGAAGTTAAATGCCTGAAGACTTAAAAGCCATCTAGTTATTCTCCCATTGCTGTCCTTATTCTGGGCCATCCACTGCAGTGGGGCATGGTCTGTCATTAATAAAAAAATTCTCCCCAGTAAGTGGTACTTGAGTGTCTCTAGGGCCCATTTAATCGCTAGGCACTCTTTCTCAATTGTGGTGTAATTTTATTTATTTATTATTTTTTATGCTTGGCCAGTTTCCTACTGATGTAGCCAGTACGGAGTTCCCCAACTTTAGGGTGTTTGAGTCAGAGGGACTGCACCCTACACGCCAGCTCAGAGGCACAGGTCGCGATGCAAATTATTGGTGAAGTCTGGGGATTTCAGGATTGGACTAGAACACAACATCCTCTTTAGTTTCGAGAAAGCCTCCTATGCATCTTTGCTCCACCTTACCATTCTGGAGTGTTAAGTTTATTAAAGCAAAAATCAAACTGTTTCTCATTTCTCTTTATTTCTTTTTAAGTAGAAAATCAAATGACCAGAAGGAACACGGACCTTTTGTGCAAGTTTGTTCATTTTTATATTGATTTGTCGAAATACATATTATTTACTCAAATATGTATTGGTAAGGATGCATTGGTTTGCTGGTGATTTGATGGGGTTATGTCACAATTGTTTTCTAGATGTCAAAATGTCACAATTGTTTTCTAGATGTCAAAATATTTTTTATTAGTTTAAGTAGAACTAAAAACAGCATATAAAGTGCAAATAATTTGGTAAAATAAAGTAATGTACACTCCTTGCAATCATGCAAACTGTATTTCCTACAGTGATTTCTTTGTTATTCATGTGAAATTGTGGGGGTATTCCATAAACTAAGTATGTTGAACACAGTAATAAATTAAAATCACGTAGACACAAGAAGCAGGAGTTTAATAAAAACATTTTTTTATCAGACCTGTTGATTTGATTATAATTAAAGCATCTGTATATTGTGATAGAGATATTATGATAATTAAATGATAAATTAATTATGTTAAAATATTTCGTTGGAGGATAATTTCTGAATATTTGAGATGTTACTTCCAAGAATATTGCATAACTGTATACTGATTAATTTGAGCAAACCATTATGGTAGGATAGTCTTATAATAATTAAACTAAGAGACAATGACACCCTCCATATGTACAAAGAATAATTGAGGAAATTATAATGAATTATATCTTTAAGCAAATACAGGCTGTATACTGAGAACTGAAGAATATAAAAGAGAGATTGTGACACTCCATATGTAATACCAAGCCTGCAGGCAACAGTATGAAGAAGATAAAGTGGAGTTGCTGCATATCATCAGTATTATTAAAAGTAGCATTATGCCAAAGGTAAATGTGAAATTGAATGGCAAATACAGTATTGTGTGGATAGCTGTAGGTTAACTTTTGGGATGCATGTTCAAGACCAGTTAGGTAAATTTAAATAATGGATACTGATACTTTTTAAGATGTGCAGGAGTTGAGATGGGTGCCAGTCAATTGTCTTTAAAACAAATGTATAATACAAAAATATCAGCTCTTGGTTGTCCCACCACAGTCCCTGTGGTATTGTAGCAAATTAGCTCAAAAGGGAAATGTCTATAAATAATTATGATTAATTATGATTAATTACAATTATTTATATGAGCTGCCAGTAGTAACTTTAGCAGAATTAAATTGCCATCAACCAATCTGTTCGACCAGCGAACATTTAGTGTAATTTCATATAAACTCTAAGAAAGGATATTTTC
Source organism: Sinocyclocheilus anophthalmus (assembly GCA_018155175.1). Lineage (NCBI taxonomy): Eukaryota > Metazoa > Chordata > Actinopteri > Cypriniformes > Cyprinidae > Sinocyclocheilus > Sinocyclocheilus anophthalmus. The sequence continues at coordinate 27,040 of JADLZN010005647.1, forward strand.
GTGGCCACAGAAAACAACCTTCTTACAGTAGCCTACTAATACATTAGAGCATGTAGCTAGATCGGAATTGTAAAGGGACATTAATTTGCAAGGCAGAATCAGAAACTCGTGTAATTTGTGGACAAGAGTTTTATTAAGTAAACACTAAGACAAACTAGTCTAACAAACAAACAAACATACATACATACACTCACGCATACATACAAAAGGGGAGCAAAGTGGATGAAAGAGATCATTAGAAGAACAGGGAATGAAGCTATAGAAAATGAGTCAGTTAACCGCCTGAGTGAAACCATCAGTGCCATTTTATAACAGGGTCTACAGCTTATCCTAAACCTTTCGTTTAGTTAAATGTACGATACTTGCATTGCCGTGGCCTGGAACGAGCGTCCGGATGCAGTCTCGGATGAAAGTCTTGATGGTTTGGAGGTTCGGTGGTGTAGGAGTCGTGATCAACTTCTTCCGGGTTTGAAGAGTGATGAACTCCAAAAAGATGTTATTCTGACTCTGTGGTGGTCGGGAGAGTTTTCTCCCAGATGAAGATGATGAAGAGCTAAGAGAGACGTCAGCTGAGATCCAAACATCGTTGGTGAATGTAAAGACAAGGACTTAAGGGTTGCAGAAGCATTCTAGCTCACATCCTCATCTTCTCAGAATCTAACAGAACCATAGACTGAAGGCGGGTCGCTGATGTGTTTGCCTTTATCCTCTATCGAGGTCACACCTCTGGGATTTGAGTGAGCCAATGAGGAATGGTACATGTGGAGGGAAATTGTACGACTCTTTGTCTCTAACATGGTGTTTTGCATATGAAACTCGATTGGGTGTTCAAGAGAAGAATCTTGTGTTGCATAGGTATCAACATATAATATACGCTCTCATTTAGGTCATGAAAATACGAACTCATAGATACCAAACATGGTATAGGTGAGGTTATATTAACTAGTGATCTATCATAAGCATGCATAAAACATATACAATACACAACACCAGATACAAGAAGGTAGTCATACACAATGACCTGGGGATATGCATGATAGAAAAATTTGTCTATGAATTAATGTAAGAAGTCATTTCCTATAGCAGTATGTGTCTGTTTGAGAGAATTAAGTAGGGAGCAAGATTCTCTCTACATACTTTTAGGTCGTAAAATTTATCTGGTCTGGCTGAGGTGTCCTGGTTGCCATGGTAACCAGGGGCCTGGGGTCGTTCGCAGACATCCTGGCACTGTTTATTGGGTGAGGGGTCTGTGATTATTTTTTAATCTAATGAGTAATTGATTTGTTAAATCTACTGAACAATTGTGTGTCTGATTGGTCCAAATGCTACAGTATGGATGAAATATGTGAAAGATTATAGTACAGGGACAAGCTTGAATAATATTTTATGGTGTACTGTTTGTTTTTATATCTTCTCTAGTTCCATTACTGCAGGTAGAGATAGGTAAAATACAACTAAATATAAAAGCTTAACCTGGAAATGGCCTTTTGGGTCAACTTAAAAGGACATGCCAGAAACCCTGTTTGGACTGCAAAGAAAGATACTCAGAAATGGGTCTTACAGATATTAAACTTAGTCCCTCTTTTACCAAATACCCCATGGGTCTTCCATGTACATTTAGTTGATTTTCAGTTGCATGATAAACTTAAGAATGACATAACTGACTTAAGGGGATGATTGTTAAGTACATTTTTGACCAAATTATATTCTCAGTAATTTATATACAAGGATCCCACTTGTGGTCATAAAGTGTATATACAGAGTAAAATACAAAAATTCCATAAAAAATTCATAATGGACAGTGTAGCTGCATTTACAGTTGAGTTAATAGCAATTCTGATAGCCTTTCAGTGATTAGAGAAAGTTTTACCAGTAAATACAATTACTTTTCATTAGAATTACAAATGACCTGCTCTTATCATCTGATTGTGGTTGTATCTCTCTATTAGTGCTATTGGATCTTAGCGCTGCGTTTGACACTATAGATCATGACATAGGGTCCATTATTTCTTTAACTCACTTGCAAACTATTGACTACAACATTCTTTTGCATAGACTAGAAAACTTTGTTGGCATTAGTGGAAGTGCATTAGCATGGTTCAAATCATACTTTTCTGACTGCCATCAATTCGTAGCAATGAATGAAGAGGTATCATATCGATCACAAGTGCAGTATGGAGTACCTCAAGGCTCAGTACTAGGGCCATTACTCTTCACGCTTTACATGTTACCCTTCGGAGATATCATCAGGAAAAACAGTGTTAGCTTTCACTGTTATGCTGATGATACTCAGATCTATATTTCTTCGCAGCCTGGCGAAATATACCAATTTGAAAAAACTAGCGGAATGCATAGTCGATATAAAAAACTGGATGACCAGTAATTTCTTACTGCTAATTCTGAAAAAAACAGAGGTGTTAAATATAGGACATAAAATCTCTGCATGTAATGACCTAGAACACTGTCTAACACTTGATGGCTGCTCTTTCAATTCTTCGTCATCAGTTAGGAACCTAGGTGTGCTATTTGATAGCAATCTTTCCTTTTAAAAGCCACGTTTCTAGCATTTGTAAAACTGCATTATTCCATCTTAAAAAAAAAAATAAATAAAAAAAAAATCCTAAAATGTTTACGACCTATGCTCTCAATTCATGCAGAATGTTAATTAATGCGTTTCCCTGACCTCAGGTTAGTATTATTGTAATGCTCACATTATGGTGTTTGTTCTGCACGCTAATAAACCAACTCCAGCTGGTCCACAATGCACAGCTAGATTTCTACTAGAACCAGGAAGTATGACCATATTAACCCGGTTCTGTCAACACTGCACTGGCTACCTATTTAACATCGTATAGATTTTAAAATCTTGCTAATTAATTATAGGCCCTGAATGTTTTAGCACCTCAGTATTTGAACGAGCTCTTGTTGCATTATAGTCCTCCACGTCTGCTGTGTTCTCAAAACTCTGGTCATTTGATAATACCTAGAATATCAAAATCAACTGCGGGCGGCAGATCTTTTTCCTATTTAGCTCCCAAACTCTGGAATAACCTACCTAACATTGTTCGGGAGGCAGACACACTCTTTCAGTTTAAATCTAGATTAAAGACCCTTCTCTTTAACCTGGTTTACACATAACACATTAATACGCTTCTAATATTCAAATCCGTTAAAGGATTTTAGGCTGCATTAATTAGGTCAACCGGAACCGGGAACACTTCCCATAACACCCGATGTACTTGCTACATCGTTAGAAAAATGGCATCTACACTAATATTAGTCTATTTCTCTCTTATTCCAAGCTCACCGTAGCCACCAGATCCAGTCTGAATCCAGATCAGATGGTCACTGCAGTCACCCGGATCTGGTACATATTCAGACCAGATGGTGGATCACGTCTGATCTCCAGGCAGGATGCTGATGCTGAGGCAGGCAGAATGCTGATAGAGGTAGGATGCTGATGCAGAGGTGATGCAGGGGACTAAAATTATGCACATAAATGGAATGATATAAAGCTGGAGGATGTGGATTCTGTTTTAGATTGTAATAAACCACATGGATTTTACAATTTATGGAGCCTGGTGTCTCCTGAAAGAAAAAAACTGATTGCATAAAACACAAAATTGTATATTTGGTATAATTCGCTTATGCCATTTTGTATATTACTACTTAGACAAACATAAAAATTAAACATAATTCAGTCAATAATTAAGAAAAGTGCTATGGCACATAGTAAAATAGGATTCTGGGGGCAATATGATTTATAAAACCTATTTTGCAAAGGAAACTCACAAAGACACTTTTAGACGCAAAAAAGGGACAATTTTACTTCCTTTGGTTATAATTCAATAACTCCTGTTTAGAAGCTGTTATTTGAAAGATTATTTTTTCTGGCACATCTTGGCACCTAGTGGAATCAAACAATATAGGTTGCAGAGAGCTGGAGCAAATAGAACCTGAATAACAGGAGCTTTTTGATTTTTTTTTTTTTTTTGAAAGTCCATGTTTTTTTTGTGTTTATGTAAATTAAACGTATATCATGTTATTTATGAGAAAACAACTCATATTTTGTGTTCAAAGATTTTCTATACAATACAACCAATTTTCTTTTTTCATTTCCTCCATTGTATGTGTGTAGGGTAAACATTTGAATTTAGGCATGTCAAATTTAGGTGAAAATACACAAAAACGCCCCTGAGCTTACTTGAAACAAACAAACCAATATACAGTATACAATATAGAGTCAATATACAGTATACAATATACAATATAGAGTCAACCAATGTATCTAAACCAATATATAGGTGAATAAATATATAGTTAATCAAACCTATCTATAATTGAACAATGCAATGTATACTTGATCAGACCAATACAGTATGTACTTGAGTCAACCAGTGCATCTAAACCAAAACATAGTTGAGAAAACCAATGTTTACTTGAACAAACCATTGTATCTAAACTATGTCTGGTTGTACCAATGTATTATAAACTAATGCATTTGTCATTAAAACATACTTTCAACCAGTGAACCAATCCATATTCACATAATACATATGTATTATTTCCTGAATGGCTTCCCATACATACCTGTGCATAGATGACAGCAAATGTTTGTTTTTTTTCAGCATACTGTTTGACATCTTTTTCCTTTGGATTCTTAAGATGTTATACTTTGAAAAACTATCGTCTCTGCTCTTTGTTTCATTGAGAAATCTATGCAGGTCATGGTCTTTTGGGAGAATAGGGAGGTCAGAGAAGAAAAATATGACCAATACCTCTGTTTTCAAGAATCTCAGGCTGCTGATTGGACAATGAACTTTACAGTCACATTCTGTTGCCCAAGCCCAAACATTTCAAGGTATCTCTCGACCAGTCCTGCTGGACACAGATGGTGCTGGACACAAGTTATTCATTTCTTCCTTTGACATTAGTTTTTCCATTTACTTTGTAAGTAAACACATCAACTTTTATGTGATATATTCATATTCAAATGGCTATATATACAGTATACTTGCTACTGGCTAAATATTACTCTTGAATGATAGCTAAGAATATCAGTAGATTAACAGATATTTAGTCAATATGTTTTACAAATGAACAGACCTAATGCTGCAAAGACTTCTCCCTTTACTTGCTCTAAACATTAATCTAAACTAATCTAAACTTCTTTGGCTTAATGGATAGATTAATACTCCCTGTCTCCCCTACTGTGTATAAAATGGCTGTTTGTTTGTTTTATGTTTTGTTTTGTTTTTTATGTTAAGCTTTGTAATAGATTTGGTTCTGAGCACCCTGGAGAAAACAGCTCTGTACTGTCAGTGGCCAGTAATATGCCAATGTGGATAGAGTTTGTCTTGACTTGACTGTCAGTGGCCAGTAATATGCCAATGTGGATAGAGTTTGTCAAGTTTCCATGTTATTTCTGTGTGACATTTTCAATTCTATTCATCCCTTATTTATTTTTTGGCAATTAATAATGAAACACTGACCTCTCAAACCATAAAACTGTGTCTAGTCTGATTAAATATATTTGAATATACATGTACCCATATATAGTCTTATACTTACACTTATATGGGGACATGTATGTACAATAGATGTACTCAATTATAAGGATAATATATATCCATGTATTTGTATTTATATATACATAAAGTACTCCAATCGATTAATTTATAAATGTAATTTATAATTATGATACTAACCGCACCATATGACTTAACAAGACAATTTTTCCAAAATCCAAACCTGTCATTTTTTTTTCCTAATTTCTATTCTATTTTTTCTTATGGTTTAGAGAGGCAAACTTGTAACCCAAAGTTTGTGAGTTCGAGTCTCGTACCGGCAGGATTGTAGGTGGGGGGAGTGAATGATCAGCGCTTTCTCCACCCTTAATACCACGACTGAGGTGATCCCTTGAGCAAGGCACCGAACTTCCGTGAACACACATGCGCGCGCCACAGCAAAAGCGCGGCTACCCACTGCTCCTGGTATGTGTTCACTACTGTGTGTGTGTGCTTGGATGGGTTAAATACAGAGCACAAATCCTGAGTATGGGACACCATACTTGGCTACATGTCCATGTCCTTTCCTTCCTTTGCCTATTTTCCCCATATATGGAAATGTAATATTTAATATATCATATTATATTTTCTAGTATATTTTCATATATTTTTGTTTCAGTGTGCATAGCCTTATAAATTAGCTGTGTGTGTAAATAAGCATTCTGCTCGACACATGTTTGACTGCTAGTCAAATAGTTTTACACTGGAAGCTGAAAATGTGAGACATTTCTTTGTTTCTAGACTGGTTCTGCTGTGCCCCTCCAGAGTGGGAAGCATGGGCATAGCTTCCCGAGAGCTCATTTGCTTAATTTAATTAATTAAAACACACCAGCACACGCACACACTCACACACAAATTAAATAATATTTGCATAGGAAATTACATTAATAGAAAGAAATCTTTATCACTTCACTAGATTATTCATCATTCTAATACATCTAATAATAAAGCTGCAACTTGGCTTATTTCAATTACCACAGGTTTTGTATTTCTTTTGGAACTCATTGATCATAGGTCTCATTATTCGGACCTTATGCACCTCAGCTTTTGAGTGAAAAGAAAAAAATATATATTTTTGGATAATTTTGGCAATATTAAATAAAATATGAACAAAAAATGCACAGTAGTGCGTTATAATGCTTAACCAAAAAAAGCAAGGGTTAAGGGACAAAAGAACCAAATGTCAATATTCTTTTTTTTTGCAATGTAGGCCCTCTAGTGGTTAATGGTAGATGGTATGTAAAAACAGGGGTAAACATTGTGAAATTTCCTGGTTTGGTGGAATTTGACCGACTATTAGGAATTATATATATATAATTCCTAATAGTCGTCAATGTATGTAAAAACAGGGGTAAACATGGAATTTCTGGTTTTGGTGAATGAGCGACTTTATACATTATGATCTATATATCTTAATATAAACTGTTGTGTTGTTTTATTAAAGCATAAAACATGAACATAACAATCAGTTAGGTAACATAAAAAACAAACAAAAAATTATATTAAATACATCAGATATTACAGTACATACCATATTTGCATCTGGCTTGTGTAAGTTTACAGCACATTTGTCATAAAAAAAGATTTTGCCTTGGTGATGTTAGAGCAATGGCTAATACAGAAGCAAAATAAAATGGATTTACAATTTCTTAGGTATAGAAATTAAAATCATCCAGAAGGTAAAATCGAAATCGAAATCGAAAATATTGGATTGGATGTTTTTAAAATGATTCTTTACTTCAATGTGACTAAAGTCCCTAGAGACATTGTGGTAAACCATTATCACCTTGTGTAATGTCCATAACAGTACAGTTGACATTGTGTAATGAATGGGTTACATATGCTTAATTTTTGTGTGCTATTTTCTCCATCTCCTGAAGCCCATGAACATGCTACAGCCATAACACAAAGTCACTATAAATGAAAATATCTGTGGAGAAAAAAAATAACACTATTATTTACATACTGTGAGTGTAATATAATTTTTTATATTGTTATGTAATGATTTATAATGCTTAAGCATGGCTCACATAAATATTTACCAGTTTGTTTCTGTATTATAAGGTTAATGTAAAAGATAGCTATATGGAATGACTGAGCCGTTCCAAATCATCAATCACTCAATTAATATTTATATATTATATTATATATATATATATATATATTATTATATATATATATATATAAAACTCCATTACTGTATACAGTTCCAGCAACACGAGAGCTTAACTTCTTGTAAAGGGTTTTATAGCTTGATTGCATGTTCATTAGCACAATACAAGACACTTTTCGGATAGGCTGCCTTTTTGGATAATCTACTTTAAGATGCCTTTAAGCTTTAAAGTAAATGGAAGTGAAGGAACTACAATATAAGAGTGCTTCACTCAAGGACTAAACAATGGCCTGTTCTTGAGTAACAAAAACATTTTAATCACTTGTATCACAGTATTTATTTATTCATTTACTTTCAATATATAAACTATAGAATACTTGTTTTGTCCTACCCCTCCTTAATATGCAGAGATAGCTATAAGTAGCCCCTAAAAATTTTGACTCTGTGGTGTGTCCATTACTCTCAACCACTCAAAGATAGCAACACTAGCTCAACTGATACCATGAGCCTTTTCTGCTTATAAAAGTGTTCCTGCGGTTCAGCATGCATGCTATAAAAATGTATACCTTGATTGCACTGTGTGTCACAAAGTCATTCAACTTGTGCACTGGACTTTTAATATATTGCGCAAGTCATATGGACTACTTTAATGATACATTTATGGTGCTTTGGTGTTTTATTACTTTTGACATTTTGGGAGCTAGACAGATGAAATCACTATGCATTGTTGTTGTACGGACAAGCATAGTGGTTTGGAATTGCATGAGGGTAGGAAAATAATTAACTATTCTTCAATCTTCATGATACAATATTCTGAAATAATTGCGTACTTTTATCGAAAGAGTGGAAAATACATATTATGATTGTGAAAATGTGATTGTGTTATGGATGTTCTACTGCATATTTGAAATTATTTGTATTATTTTATGTTTTGTAAATGTATATCTTTCTTTTTATTTACTAATTATGTGTTCAGTGTGTTCTTTGTATATACCAAATAACACAGAAAAACTGTTGTAGGAAGTGCAAGAAAAATCTCCAATTGTTCTTGAATCTGAAAATTACAATCAATGAAAAACCAAGTGAAAAGAAAGGTAGTTAACAACTCACCGCAGCAGCAGCATTAATGTTATACTCTCTATAGTCCAGAAATGTTATTATATTGCCACGGGGTCTGCGTATACAGGTGCTGTTTGTATATATACCCGCAGATGAAACTGTAGCCTCCAGCAAAAATGCACCAAAATAAAACAGCAAAGCGATGAAATGATAGAACATGTCCTGTAAACAATGGAACAATGTCAGATTATATTTTTAAAAACTCATAAATTCAATTAATTTCCAGAAGAACTGTGGCAACGTCTTCAAGATACTTGAAGAAACCTACCTGCAAAGCTACCTGAAAAACTATTTTCAAGTGTACCTAGGACAAAACCTGTTTTAAACGCAAAATTTGATTTAGTTAATAGAAGTTAATTGATTAATAAAATCTATTTATAACATTATTTTAAAGCATCCTCACTTTACAGCATTTTAACACAAGTGCCAAAAACTTTTCACAGTAGCCTACTGTCTGTAGCTTTGCAGGTAGGTTTCTTCAAGCATCTTGGAGACGTTGCCAGGCATTCCAGCAACTCTTGATGATCAGATCATATCTATGTGTGGAAGCATAAAAAAAAAACCCCCCCTGGGGGGGGGGGGGACCTGGGTTTTTTGTCAGATTCCTTGTGCATACAAAAAATCTCACTGGATTATTATGAGAAAATGAATGTTTGAACATGTAAAATGTTATTTCCTTCTGTTGCCCTACAAGATAAATAACTGGCTTAACTGTCACCTAAGTTTACTTCATTATATTACAATTAAATCCTAATCTAATCATGACAAACTATATATCGTTGGAAAAGTCTAAGACTCCTAAATAGATATTTTAACAATGTTTTTGTTAAAAATTATGTAGGAAAATAATAGATTAATTTATGACAAGAGTGCGCCTCTACATCATAACCCATCATAACGAGTTCTGACCTTTGTCACAAAAAGTCTTTTTTTCATTGCCTTTTTCCCTATCACGTTTTAGTAATCATCATAAATTATATATAATTTGAAAACTAATCTCAAAATTAATCCTGTAAAAACTATTTTAAAATCGGACATTGACATACCATAGAAATGGTACTTCAAAATCTTTTAGAGGCCTTCTCCCCCTTAGTTGGCGGTGTCATATTACAAAATGAATTACGGTCCTATAGAATCAAAACTTTTTTATAATCTTGACAAAAAACATATAATTGGAAAGGTCTGAGTCTCATGATTCTATATTTGGTGGTTATTTTGTGATAGAAGTAATATTGAGAGAGAAATGTATACAATTGTGACAGAAAAAGGCATAAAAACGCCTAATCAAAATTGCATAGGAACCTCTTTTTTTATATATCAACTTCAAATTTGGAACACAACTTACTTAGACATATGGCTTTAATTTTATAGCAATTTTAGAGTAAAACCTGTTATGTAAAATATTATTTTTTATAAAATGTAAAGATTGTACAGTGCATTTTCTTTACAGTAAATTTGAACTTCTATAACTTTTTCATACTTTCATTTTTTTAAATGACTTCTGCCATAATTTGCTGATTGTCTTCTTTAAAGGGGTCATATGATGTGTTGCTAAAAAGAACATTATTTTGTCTAATGAAATGTGTTTATGTGGTTTAAAGTTCAAAAACACATTATTTTCCACATACTGTACATTATTGTTTCTCCTCTATGCCCCGCCTTTTTGAAACGCGTCGATTTTTACAAAGCTCATCGGTCTGAAAGCGAGGTGTGCTCTGATTGGCCAGCCTTCCAGTGCATTGATTGGCCGAATACCTCAAGCGTGTGACCAAAATGTTATGCCCCTACCATACTGTGAAGCCCTGTCAGGCCGGAGCAACGAGACAAAAACATTAAAACCCATTATAAACGAGGCATTTGTTGCATCCAGTGGGGACATAATAACGGATTATAATGACTTGTACTGTCTTTTTACGCGTTGCGTTGCAATGACAACAACCCTAAAATCTGCCTCACAACTCGCGTTTTTATCATCATTGGATCCTTTAAATGAAAACGTACTTACAGTCTGTGAGTCAGAACGCCATTGTAGTCTACTCTCACAGGATCAGTAAACAGTCCTCCATAAAATGTGCTGGACGCAAATGAATATTTGGAAATTGGAAACCCCTATTCTGGAACAGTGTTGTAAATACAACTTAACCACTGATTTCTAGTCGTGTCCTCTTTTGGAAGGCCAAACAAAGTAGTTTTGCTTTCACAACGAAACACAGCGTCACACACGGCGGGCTTGAGTGAGCGGAGGCGGGTGGGCTAGAGTGAGCGGAGGCCAGAGGGCTATAGTGAGCGGTGGCGGGCGGGCTTGAGAATGGCACAGCCGGCAGATTCGACGAAGGAGCATCCAGAGGGCTTGCGGCAACCACATGTGACGACCACGGCTGTACTCCGCTTCGTCCATGGTGAAAGCCGATCCGGCGATCCACTGCGCAAGGTTGATGTATTTCCTCAGCGGCCAGCACCGATCAGCTCTAGGCATGACGAAGCGGATTATCGTCCTCTTTTGGAAGGCCAAACAAAAAGTCGTTTCGCTTTCACAACGAAACACACAGCACCTTCACGACATGGCGGCAGCAACAATACTACAGCGAGAATAAAAGTTACGCCTTCTTTCTTTGCGTGAACATTTGGGCGGCGTTATGCAAATCTTCCCACATCGTGACGTAGACAATGTTAGGCGTGTTAGAACAAGCCGTTTTAGTTAGGCGTGGTTGACTTAACTTTTATAAAGAATATCTATTTGGATTTGAGACTTTAGTCTTTGCAATTTTACAGATCTTCTTTATGCACCAAGAGCTTGTAACACTTCAAAGAGAAAGGAAAAATTTGAATCGCATCATATGCCCCCTTTAAAAAAAACCCCCATATGTCGTATTCAAAGCGTTCATGAATTATAATAATTTAAGTTTGGATAGTGCACTTTCACGTCAGTGTCAAATGGGGGGTGACAGGTAAACCCTTTTTTGGTGAAAATACTGATATGCCTAAGACTTTTGCACAATACTGTGTGTTTGTGTGTGTGTGTGTGTGTGTTGAGCCTTTTAAAACTTGTAAAAAGCTGTTTTAAAATTATTCAGAGATTAAAATGAGCAACACAACTATTTTTACATCACTGCACTGTTATTAACCTCAGTTATTAAACAACATTGACAGATTGGTTTTTATAAGTTAGTGTGGTAGACCATGAACATTAATCATGGTTATAGAATAGACGTTACTCGGTAATGTCCCAATTCTGAAAATGGGCACAGTGCTTATTCTATGACACCAAGTATTGTGTTCTGAGCCAAGGGCCTAATATTCTACAATTTAGTTTATTTCTACTTATTTCTATTTCTATTTTTTTTCTTCTTTTCTTGGTTTCTTCAGCTTGAAAATGTTAATGTATATTAGAGTTTGAAAATGCCCTACTGATTTTCATTGTTCATCTTTCAAAAACTGTTATCAGTTATGCCAGTACTTGTTTTCTGAATTATGTTTGTTCTGGTTTTGTTTTTAATTATATATTTTTTAAAAAAAATTATTAAATGAAAGGGGCACAAGCCCTGTGGTGAAATCAATATATATATATATATTAAATATATATGTGGTGTGTGTGTGTTTGTATGTGACCATGTTGGCACTGACAAAGTGTGTCTAAGGTGATTTTCATTGACTGATTTGTCCTATTTCAACCTTACTTAACTTTATAGGTTTAGTGGAAATTACTCCACAAACCAGTGCAGTGATGAACCACCATTTTAATGTAGTGTAATACCTATTTAAACACTAACGCTGGTTGTAATATACTGTATGTAATGGATTTAAAATGAATTTTCATATTTAATATAAAACTTCAAGTTCTTCGACAGAATCAGGATCTATAAAACAATATGTACATAAAATGCAATTTAAAAAGAAAAAGAAACAATGCAGGCATAGTAAAAGGTATCGGTTCGAATTTGGGTAAAAAGTGACCTTCATATTACAAAAATAAAGATCTGTTCATTTAAAAAATATATTAATAATGACCTCCTGGGATATAAAATGATCTTTAACAAATGCAAATCCTCCAACCTATGTAAAAATTTAACTTTAAAAACTGTATTGCAAGCACTGGTATTTCCTGCTCTACCAGCCCTGTGACCTTGCGCTAGGTGCTTAACCGTAAACTGTACCTGCATGACTGTCCTGGCAATTAGTGGCCAATAATCTACACTAAAGTGTCCACTCTATGAATGTTTTAAAATTAGTCTTAGCACTGTGCATTTGTAAAGTCATACACACTCACCATGAAATTCCAGTCAGTGTTAATCTTGTCTGCCAGGCCCAGCAGAAACAGGGCAAGATATACAGACGAACAGATGAACATGGTTACTGACACAAACATCACCCAACCCTGCAACAATGGCACTGACACATTCGTCGATGCTACTAATATCCACACCAACCCTCCAAACACCTGATTGAAAAAAAAAAGTATTATATATATGTATATATATACAGCATTATCAGGGGGATAAAGTCATTGTTTAGTTACTTGGCCTTATGCTTACTATTACTATGACTTCCACATTACATCCATCTCTTTTTTTTTAAGTTATCAAGGTGTATACTGCCAAAATCCAAGAAAGCATACATCTTTGTGAATTATAGAGGTTTAACCCAGTAAGCCTTGAAAAAGTTATAAACAACAGCACTTACAATTTCCAAACAAATCAGGCCCCCTGAATATGTCCTCAATATTTCCATTCCAAGGGGTAGAGAAATAGTTGGTGCTGGAAAGGAGGTAGTGGCCGGGTTCGGTGTTTCTGCCATCCTCATTTAGCTTGACAAACACAGGTTGAACAAAGGACTAACGCATAGGAGAATCCTGCTGGAGTCATGTATCAGGAACAGGTCTGACAGGTGTGTGGCCACTCCCATCTTGTTAGGTAATTTTTCGCTCCCATGGTTGATCCAATCTACTGTATCTGAGGGCATGCAGTTGAATTTACTGTGAATTTTACAAGCTTTATTATTTAAAGTGTGCCTTTGTTTTTAGTTTTAGTTAGTTTTTAGTTTCCCTTTGTTCACAATACAATTTATTTTAATTTTCAACATACCTAAGTAAACCTTATTTTACACCCCAAATTGATATTAAATATTGATATTAACTATTTTGTTTGATTTGATTTGATTCTAGGTACTGAATGAAATCAATGTACTATGTAACACACAAAGGAAAAGCATATTGAAAGGGGTAAGAGGCTTTTTGAAAAGGTGATTGTTGATAATGAAACAAATTTACCATCTATAAATGGGAAGTACACAGGCCTTTTCATTAATTATTACCTAGTTTTGTGGAAAAGACCACTGCTTTAGTGAATTCTTGTACAATGGATATACTGAACTTAATTCCATTCATTAATATGAACAGAATTTTTTTTCTACCATTTATCAGAACTACTTATAAAAAGTGCTTTAGCTTCACATGTGACAAAGCCATGATTAACTGAAAACAAGTATGCTAAAAGTTTAAATCAAGTCTAAAAATTATCTAATGGGAAAATAAGTCTTATATATACATATACAGATATGTACTGCAATCAGAAAATAATTATTCAGCAGTTGCAGTAGCTTATTGTAATCCTATTTTTTAAATACATTTTTTTATTATTATTATTATTATTATATTTTTTTCTGGTAGTAGTGTTGCTAGAAAAAAGATCTAAAAATGATGGATTACAGTGCAATTTAAAGCATGTGGAATAAACATTTACAGACCCCTTGTTACCTTTTATTTACTTTAAATGATTTAAAATAATGGTGGATAATTCATAAAATGGTGGAAAAATCATAAAATCAAAAACATTAAAAACTTTTCAAACTTTTTCTTTACAAAAATTCTAAATATAGTAGTTACATTTTCTCATACATCAGCTTAGCCTATTAAAAATAATTCTTTAAGAATAAAAACTCTTTCTCTGTGGCCATTAAACCATTACAAGACTGAAGTTGCTGAAGTATTTTTGTTTTTGACAAACTCGCATATGTAGTACTGTGTGGCTCCACAATCTACCTGGCTCCAGGCTCCAGTACTACCAAGCTGCACACAGTCACCTTTACCACTGTGTGGGCTCTGCAGAGACCAGACTGTGGTATTCAAGAAGAGGTTACCATCAACATACGTGTACCCCACCTCTGTCACCCCTACCTGTAGCCCTATGAACACATGAGTAAGATCAGCTTCTCTGATATAGTCGGCCAGCAAGGTGTTTGTCTCTGTGGTTCTGGGCATAGCAAGAGACCCCCCACGCAACTTGCAGTTTAGAAGTGACTCTTGATACCTCCGTGCCTCTGTCACCAGCAGGTAAAACATGTTCTCAGTTTCCCTGATACCTAGAACCACTTTAATAAAATTGACAAAACATAGTACTGGTTAATGTCTTGTAAACATTTGTCTGTGTCTTGTCAACATTTGTCTGTGTTTTCAATAGTAATAATTGTGACATGCAATCTGGAATGGAGCTGTTGTCTCAGCTCATATAGTATTATCGATTTTGTAGTTTTCATTTTGAATGTGAGCCAAAGATACCACACCCTGTAATCATACAGCGGCCCCAAAACTATTTGAATGTCTAACCCACTTAAAAGTGCATAAAAGTCATTACACTAGATGAAAAAACTATCAAATCAAGTGGATTTTTAATTGTAAAGATAGAAGAATGCAACTTATTTCAAGACTTCATACAACCACTAAAATTTGCATTGAGACCAGTTAATTAAAAGTCATTGTAAAAATAAGTGACGTTAGTTCAGGGAAAAGTTCTAGAAACATATGTTAAAGATGCCTCTTAAGAGTTATGAGAAAAAAACAATAACACCTTTCAATCTTACTATAAAATTATATTATTTGCTGCATAATCATGAAATCATGGAAATGGCATGCTTGTCACAATGGAGAACATTGAATCAATATCAGGGTCAAACAAGCAAATTTGATGATTTAAAAATGCAAGTCTTACCATTCTTAAGGAACTTTACAGCATTTTTCAGTTTGCTTATATTGATGTCCATCTGTCCGACAACCTTTCTGTACCTCCCACAGTCACAGGCAGTACCTGTCACACATATTATGCAGTCTTTAGGCTGTGTTAGATCACCAATAATAATAAACATGAAGATCTAATGCTTACTGCTTTCTGACAAAGCAGAAAACACTCATGTGCTTTGACATTTACCAGGTTTTCCTTTTAATCCTGGGAGACCATTAATTCCTTCTTGTCCCTTGTCACCTGTTTACAGTAACATTTACAATATAAACAACATACTGTAAAACATACAGTGTCATTTAACTAAGCATTAGCCACATATTAATATTACAAGCACCTCTCAATGATTTTATAGAATCCAGTAATAACATTGAATAACCAGTAGATGGCAGCAGTGCATATACTTCATTGTTTGTTTAGAATTACTCAGATTACTCAATCTCAGTCTAGATTACTCAGTCTCCAACTAAATGTGATTTTCCTTTTGAAATTTCTCTTATCTTCTCTTCTCTTCTCTTGCATTATGCAATTACTTTGCATATAACGTAGAAAATAATTTCAGATTTTGTTTCTTTCCCTGGTGTGCTAAATTTGCTGGAATTTTACTAGTTACTGATTATGTTCATATTAATGTAGGCTATACAGACCTTCACCATTTGCATTAAGATATCCACATCACCTAATTTGGTCAATGGACAGTGTGTTTTTGTAACAAGTATTCGGGCAACAAGTGCTCAGCACATTATCAGTCAGTATGATGATGATGACGACATAAAAGCAGTTATCATTTACACATTTTTGGTCTTTAACTTTTGTTCTAACCTGACAGCCACATTCGGTATAGTTGTATTTAAGTGTGTTAGTCCCTGTCTGGAAGAAATTATTGAACCTGAACTAGTACACTTTTCCAAACAAAATGATATAGGTAATCTAAAAATGGCATAGAGTTTACTGTGCAGTAAAAATACTGGGTGGAAAGGAAAGTGGCTTTCTGTAGAATATTCCCAGATATAGTAGTGTTGAGTTATCAGAATATGTAAACAGCATAAATAAACAGAGCATTCAGTCATTGCTTAGAGTCTATTTACCTCTCGTTCCACTAGGGCCCATCTTTCCTATTCTTCCCATCTCTCCCTTTTCTCCATATCCACCAGTCAGGCCTGTGGAAGATGAAGTTAACTGGTCTCCTGACTTCATGAAAATTGTCTCACAATGCTTTTTTAAAGAAAATAAGCACACTATCAAAGCAAAATAAATCTTATTACATGCATACTGTTTTAGCCTCAATCATTACTTTTCGTGTGTGGCAGCTTGTGAAAAGGTTTGAACAGTTATTTTTGAGACTGCTTGTGACAGCCTCGAAGTAAATTTCCTAAGCAAATATCCATCTGGAAAAGGGTAATAGGCATTCCTGAGTTTCGCAAAACAATAATAGGATACTGCTGCTTTCATTTCTGTACCATCATTCAATATCATTTCTGTGATTATGACAATCCCATACATATTTTACTGTATGCATCTTTTTTTACAGAATAAAGTGTTTCTGTTGCTGTTTGCCATCTGCAGTATATGTAGAAAAGAGGAACAAACCATCTACTAAATGTCTCAAAATGACATCCTTCAATACCTCATTTTTAAATTTGGAGCTTTTCCTCTTTATATTAATGTGAATTATTTCATTTTTGCTTTGAGGGTGTGAGGTTGATTAAAAACTGGAAGAATCATTTTCTGTACTATTTTTTTGCCAAATTAATGCCTCTGTGATCACTCTGTAAAGTGAAAAAACAGTGTAAGAGTCTTCCTGGCATTCCTGCTCTTTTTGGCATTCCGTTTTTCTTTTTTAAATTAAAGTATGTTTATGTGTGTAATAAAGGGCATGTCTTCCTGTGATCATAGTTCCAGGCCTTGTTGTACTGATTCAATAAACAGCTTGCCTGGAAGAGGCTTGTTTGCTGCACTACAGGTTACACTTCCATCTTTAAACACATGGCAACACTAGCCCTTGGCCACAGTTAACACGTCTGCCTGCCTCTGACGTGACTTCCCTTAAGGGAAGATGTGGTCTGGCAGAAACAGACTTTCTTTCTGCTATACTTTAATGCCCAGTTAGGGCAAATATATATCCAACAACTAATTTCAGGTCAAAGCAGAACGCATGCTATACTACAACTCTGGGAAAGCCTTCCTGAAAATGTTTGGGCCTCTCATAAACTCATAAACAAGTATTACAGTTATGTCTGTGCACATGATCATCTTGGTCTGAAATAATATGAACAGTAGCTATGCTAATCCTTCTAAATTACTTTCCTATTTCTGTATTGGGATGTCCATGCCAAGTATACTAGAGACCTCACTAGTTCCAGTTTGGACGCAGCTTAACTGCAGATGATGCCAAAAAGGGATACACAAGACTGACATAATACTTTCCTTAAATTGCAATTGAATTGAAAAATGTGAATTTTTCTATTAACACATAAAGAGCAACAACACTAGAAAATTAATTAAACTGCACTTTAAAATCAATAAAGCAGCTGTTTGAGCTCATTGGATACTTTTGGCTAAGAATAGTAAACAGCCGTACTTTAACCAACTTCCCTTTAATCTATCACTAATTTGTTAAATAACAAACCAACAACGTCTCAGAGACCTCGCTGGCCAGGTGGGCCGGTTTTCCCCATTCTTCCCTCTTCACCTTCTGCTCCCACCTCACCTGGATCGCCTGTTAGTTGAAGAGGCAATGTTAGAGATTGGGACCTCAACAGAATCTCAAAACAGAAAATTTACAGACAGAACTGTTTGGGATTGGTCTTACCCAAACAAGCTTCTCCATTACATCACAGCTGTTTCAATACAGACAGTTATTCAATATCTAGGAGGGTGAGTTTATTGGCATTGCTAAAATTATGAACCATGGGGAAAAGACATTTCCTCTTAACAGTTTTTTTTTAAACTATATATAATCACAAAAAATAAATATAATATATAATATAAATATATATAACCCTAAATCTCTTTCTACATTACACACACCACTCATTCCCAGTAATCTCATCATTCCTATATATATGCATCTGTTTTTTTTTTAATGAATGAAGCTGGCCCACAGGCATTTACAGCCTTATTGTTCTACATATTCCCCTTTGCTGGGGAGAATGTTGATCCTTATATAATAGACAAACATTTAACACGGCCCATTGTGGGTTTACAAGCAGGGGTTCCTGTATAATGCCTAATATAAGAAGCTCCTCTAGCACATTAAATTGATGATTTTCATCTACAGTATATTCTCAGCCTTACAACAACCAACAGGAGACAACAATAAAAAGTAGTAACCTGCAATTGTTACCTTGTAAAGCTATTTATATCTGATCTTACCCTTAAATTGTATTTTGTTTGTGTAACATAATAAATGTAGATTAAATCAGTAATACCATGTAATAGTAGTAATTAATAATAATAATAATAATAAATTGGTGTTCATGAGTTTTTTAATTTTTTAAAATCTGTACAGATACATTAAAATCTGTACTGGTGATTATCTGTAAGGTGATAAAACACTTTTTTTTCATTAAAAAAACAAACAAAACATAAATACCTCTAGATCCAGGGAGAATGCTGTTGGAGCAGACTTCGGTTGTAGTACAATAAAGGTATGCATTACAAAGAAATAGAAATAGAAAAAGATTCCTGCTGAAATTTTGTCCATCCATGACTTGCACTGAAAACAAACTTTGCTCTGTTCTCAAGAGAAGAGTGAAAAGGGAGTTTTACTTATGTTTACCAGACCTTATCATATCAGTGTTTAGTTTTCAAACAACACTGTCCAGAACGCAGACTATCTCCTCGCACTTCAAGTGAGGAATTTGGTTGTGTGAAGAAGTGTTGCCATCCTGAAGATAATTTCTGATAGAATGTGCCAAATATACATACAAATTATATGAAATAAAATATATAAATTAAAAAAAGGATTGTTGATCATATTGGGAAATATTCAAATAATAGTCAAAATATTTTGTTGTCTATTGTTCATCTAGTGTGTACAAGCTGCAAAACAAAAATTGACCCCCATTTTTCACCCAAACACTTTCTGGATG
>JADLZN010005648.1:0-48047 GCA_018155175.1 Sinocyclocheilus anophthalmus
TTACTAGTTACTTTAAAAAAAAAAAAAAGTAATCTGATTACGTAACACTGCGTTGATTACGTAGTGTTTTGGAAGAAAAAAGAAAAAAAAAAAAAAAAAAAAAAAACAATGGAAAAAAAAAAAAAAAAAAAAAAGAAAAAAAAAGTGTAAATGTAACCTCAGATAGTTTCCGTCTAAATTTAAAAAGTTAACTATTGCTCGCAGTTACTTTTTAAAAAAAAAGTAGTAATCTGATTACATAACTGGCGTTTACTTATGTGTTTGGGAAAAAAAAAAAAAGTAAGGTTTTGGAAAAAAAAAAAAAAAGGCACTCAGGATAGTTCATTTTTAAATTAAAAAAAAGTAAGTAATGCGGTTACTTTAAAAAAGTAATCTGATTACGTAACTGGTGTTACTTAGTGTTTGAAAAAGTAACTCAGATAGTTCCTTCTAAATTAAAAAGTAATCCGTTACTTTACTAGTTACTTAAAAAAAAGTTTAATATGTTCTGATTACGTAACTGGGCTTGTGTTACTTATTTGAAAAAGTAACTCTGATATTTCCTTCTAAATTAAAAAAGTAATGCGTTACTTACTAGTTACTTGGAAAAAGTAAAGTTTTTGATTTACAGTAACCTGCGTTCTTAGTGTTTGAAAAAAGGTAACCTCAGGATAGTCCTTCTAAAATTAAAAAAGTAAGGCGGTATTTGTAAGTTACTTAATAAAAAAGTAAATCTGATTACATAACTGCCGTTTTACTTAGGTTGAAAAAGTATACTCAATAGTTCTTTTCTAAATTAAAAGTAATGCGGGTATTTTACTAGTACTTAAAAAAAAGTAATCTGATTACCATAACTGGCATTACTTATTTGAAAAAGAACTCAGATATTTTCTTGTAAATTAACAAAGTAATGCGTTACTTTACTAGTTACTTAAAAATGTAATCTGATTACATAACTGGCGTTACTTAGTGTTTGAAAAAGTAAGTTCCTTCTAAATTAAAAAGTAATGCGTTACTTTACTAGTTACTTAAAAAGTAATCTGATTACATAACTGGCGTTACTTAGTGTTTGAAAAAGTAAGTTCCTTCTAAATTAAAAAGTAATGCATTATTTTACTAGTTACTTAAAAAAGTAATCTGATTACGTAACTGGCGTTACTTGTAATATATTACCCCCAACACTGATGATAGTGATAAAGACTAGCATAACAAGATTGGATGGGATTTATTTGTACATGGATATTGATTGATGCAAATCTACGTAGTTTTTAGCCATCAGTGGTGGCCAAAATGATTAGAAGACTAGTATTTTCAGCAGCTTAAAATGTTTTTAAGTCAGTTATTTCTATCTTTTGCTGTAGTGTGTCAGTAGGAAATATCAGTTTATATTTCCAAACATTCATTTAGCCATTAATTGTAATAATCCAGTGAGATTTTAGTTTGCTCCACACAGAGATCTGATCTGATTATCATCCAGTCTGTCTGGAATGACCGAGAAACAGAATAACGAAACGAGAAACTGTGGCAAATCTTCAAACGCTTCAAGAAACAACCTGCAAGATTCAGTACTGTTATTAAAGATTTAGCACTGTGTTAATTTTCATTTTCTTGATCAAGTAAGATATTAACTAAATTGAATCAACATTTGGTGTGAGCATCCTTTACGTTTAAAGCAGCTTTTGCCCTCGGTGCACTTGCGCATAGTTTTTCAGAGAGCTTTGCAGGTAGGTTTCTTGAAGCATCGGTTCTTCTAGATTGAGTCTGTCTCAGTTTCTTCTGTTTCTTCATTTCACTCCAGACAGACCGGATGATGCTGAGATCAGGGGCCAGTTGCAAAAACTTAGCCTCAATGTTAAGACATCATCTTGTTTGACCAACTAGCAGTTAACCAAGGGGTACTACTTTTTAACTTTTAAGACTAGTCTAAACCTTTTATGCAAACGGCGCAGTGATCTCTGTGGGCAGCTCTGCTGTATTGGTCAGACCCTGTTTACTACTGACACCACTACAGCAGGTATAACTAACTGACTAAAACCAATTTTTGTTTAGCTATTGGTTTGAAAATACTAGGTTCTAATAATTTAAGCCACCCACTGTATGTGAACCCATACAGGCATAAACCTCTGGATTGGGACATTGATTTTGAGTGGCCCCCGAAGTTCTCTCCAGGTACTGGGCATTATCATTTTATGGGGGACGAGTGTCAAGTAATTCTATCGCCCCGATTTAGATAGTGTTTTAAGAGAGCAGCTTCAAGTCTTGATTTCATCTTCCTCTTCATCCTCAGCAGCAGCCAGCAGCAGAGGCGCTTTCTGGACCGCACTCTCTGCAGAGGGCGAGAAGTATGAAGTTTGTTTTCGGGTTTTTTGGTTAGTTGTTGTTCCCAATGTGCTGCAACCCTCCTCCCCTGATGAGCAACTAAGATCATCATTCACTAACCTCCCACATTTAGTCACCCTGCGATGTAGTTGGCATGGCCAGCTCTCGCTCTCTCCTCGCCTGACTCCTGCGCCTGACGTTTCTTCTATCCATGACTGACCGTGGACTTCTGACTGATGTTTTTTGCTCTCTGCTTCTCTGGATAGGGGCCTGCTGGATGGATATTGTGAGAGCTTGGATTGGGCTCTGGTTTTTTTTTTTTGAGTGCGCGCTGCCCCAAGTGTCGCAGTTGTGGGGGGGGAGTGGGGAAGTGTGGAGGTGCGAAGTTGTTGGTTGGGATGGGGCCGCCATCCTTAGCTCCAGCCAGCGGCTCGCGGCCCCCGCCCCCGCCGCCCGCACTCTCGCACGCACCGCACGCGCACCCCCGCACCGCCCCGCACGCACTCTCTCGCAGCCGCCAGCCGCAGAGGTACAGTCTGCTTCTTTATTCCCGGCACAGTCTAGTTCTGAACAGGGGAAGGGTGCGTGTTCTGAAACAGGGGGTCTAGTTCTGAACAGGGGACGGGGGGGACGGGTGCGGCTTGGAGGAAGGGCCCGCCAGGGGAGTTAAAATGACTCGATCGAGTTAGTGTTCCTGGCTAGTTAGCCGCCTGGCTCGTGCTGTCAAAACTAATGGTAAAAGTAGCATCTAACTAGCTAGCGTGCTAGCATTGTAGCTCCGCAGCATGGAAACCTCATACCGCTGAGAGACTATAGCGTTGTAGCACTTCAGCTTTCGGCTAAGTAGCGCCGTAAACTCATACTGGCTCCAGCAAACAGGGTCGCTCAAGGAGCTGTGTGGATTTGTTTTGTTTTCTCGCTTTTTAACTTTCTGTTGAATCACGGTTAAGTGTTTGTGGACGGTAGATTTGATTTTTTTTTTTTTTTTTTTTTTTTTTTTGTTTTACGGTGTGTGTTTGCATGCACGTGTGTGTATTAAAGCACGCATACAGTCACACCGAGGTGTTATTCTCACAGTTTGGGCTTGGTCTTGCTGTACTGGGTGTAAATGTGGCGTTGTGCCCGTGTTAAAGGGGTCATATGATGCTTTTTTAAAGATCATTATTTTGTGTATTTGTATAAGAATATGTTGACATGCTTTAATGTTCAAAAAACACATTATTTTTCAAATACTGTACATTATTGTAGGTCCTCTATGCCCCGCCTCTCTCAAACGCATCGTTTTCTACAAAGCCCCTCCTTCCGACAAAGCGCAGTCTGCTCTGATTGGACAGCTGACCCAGTGCATTGTGATTGGCCAAAAACCACAAGCACGTGTCGGAAATGTAACACCTCTTACCATAATCGTGAGCTTCATCTTTCAAAATACATGTAAAGACAGAGCCCGAAAGGGGAACAGAGTCGCGTGATGAAGGGTCTCTTTCGCTCGCTCTCGCGCTCTCTCTGTCTCACACACACAAACACTCACACACACACACACACACACAGTCTCTCACACACACTCACTCACTCACTAACAAACACACTCACACACATACACTCACTACCTCACACTCACGCAACACAACACACACACACACACACTCACACTCACACTCACACCCACACACACACACAAACAAAAACACAAACACAAACACAAACACAAACACACACAAACACACACTCACACTCACTCACTCACTCACTAACGTCACTCACACACACTCACACTCACACTCACACACACACACACACACACACTCACACTCCCACACTCACACACTCACACACACACACACACACACACACTCACACTGCACAACTTCACTCACTCACTCTCACCACTACTCACACACACACTCACACTCACACTCACCCACTCACCCACACACACACACACACACTCACACTCACATCACACACACACACACACACAAAAAAAACACACACACACACACACACTCACCACACACACACACCCACTCACACCACACACACACACTCAAACCCACACAACTCACACTCTCACTCTCACCAATCACAATCACACTCACAATCACACACCACACACGCAGCTGATCAGAAGCGCCAGATTGTCATAGCAAAGTCAGAAACACCTCCTCTCCTAGGCTCACGAAACGGTAGTCCATAAAATGCACTGCTGTTCTGTTCTAAGTAATCTTAAAGATTCCTAAATGAATCTACTTTCGGAAGGCCAAATAAAGTGCTTTGGCTTTCACACTGAAACACACAGCGTCCCCTGAATGCTGCCTTCAACACTTATGGCAATGTCTCCACTGCGTGTGGTACGGCTCGGATCGGTACGGTCAGGTACGCACGGCGCGGTTCGGCTCGTGTGTTTCGCTGCAGTCAGTACCGTTTAGAGGGCGGGATTTATTCCCACGTTGTTATATTGCGCCGCCTCTACTGCCAGATCATAAAAAACCTTGTCATTCCGTGCGCCCCATCAGCTCTGCTGGATCCGCTCCTCTGCTATCAACGAGAGGAACGACTGCTCTTCCGCAACAGGGGGAACGGCCACTTTTTGGTTGTTAAAAAAAGGCGCACTTGTTCAAAACAGTTGCGTTCGATCCCTCCAGCTGTGCTGATTTAAATCTAGCGGTTCTCTTGTGTTTGTTTCGCAAGTTCAGTGACGCAGGTAGTGACGATTCTCTTCGGGCAATCCGTGATCAGCAGAGTTTACACGTCCCGTTTTGGTAACGGTACGGTTCACTTGGAAACCCAACCGAGGTGGTACTAAAAAAAAGTACCAGGTACCAGGTACTTTACCCAGTGGAAAAACCCCCAAAAGTGAACCATACCGAACCGCACCGTTCCGTACCATGCAGTGGAAAAGCGCCAAAACTGCGGTGTGTACTGGAAAACCTGCTTTATTTGCGTGCACATTTGGCCGATTATGCTAATATTCCACATAGTGAGGTAGATTATGTGGGGTGTGGTTAGACGATGTTTAGGGGGGGCTGGCAGGTCGTAACCTTTTAGGTGCCGGTTTTTTTTTTTAAAATGCTGGATTTTGACATCAAGATTTAAAAAGCTTGTGGCTTGAAATGCCTTAAAGATAGAGATCTACTGTAAATAAGAAAAATGTTGGGCATGACCGAAAGATTATGTGGGTGTAACTATACTCATCTAATTTGCATATTATGACGTCATCAGGGGGCGGCCCTCTTGAATTTCATAATATTCAGGAAATAATATTGAATTGATGTTTGAACTTATTTACATTTTTTTTTTTTTGTCTTTTTATCCTCATTCCAAATGATCAGAAAAGAGGAAACCAACAATAAAACAGGAGAAAGTACTAAATTATTACTATACTATATAGTAGTAAAACGCATGTGAACAGTAGCCTACTTTTTGATCAGTTCATCAGTAATATTCAGGAAATAATAGATATTGCCCTGCCACCCCATCCCCGTTGGGCAAAGGATCAAAATGATCACTTGTTTGTGCTTCGTGAACACTCGCGCCTTGCACGGCGGCACCATTGCGCTGCAAAGATGTACCGGGAGAAGCGCGATTATTAGACGACCGATCGTCATTTCCAAAAGGCAATTATTCCCCTTTAGAGTCAGAATCGGCGAATAACATTTAACACATAATAACACATCCTCACGGTACAACTTTTATTAGCCATTTGGCGATTTTCTCTCACAAATCTCACAGCTTACCCGCACGCTATGAACTGAACTGCTTCTGCATCAATGACATGAAAGCTCACTTGCTCTGCTATTTCCTCGAACACTTTGAATAGGAAGGTGACGTAATTTTGGTCTACAGTCGAAGTACAACATGTCTGCCATCTAGTGGTAGGGCATACAAATTAGATATGACACCATATTAGGAACTACAGTCTATTTAATTATGACGTCTTGTCGCAATTTTGCGACTTTGGCGCTCGAGGGTTAACTTTGATAAAGAATATCTCTTGGTTTGAGACTTTAGTCTTTGCAACTTCAGGGATCTTATCTCTGCACAATCAGCTTGTAACACTCCAAAGAGAAAGGAAAACTTGAAATCGCATCATATGACCCCTTTAAGGTGTCGTCCACTTCCACACACATGGCATTTAGGATATTATTGGAGTTGCTGGCCAGTTGTCAACTTGTGTCAGTCCACACAATGACCTTGCATCCCGTCCACCAGCATTACATCCTAACACTAATGTGTGTGTCTTTCAGCATGCCTAAAAAGGAGATCATTTTGCTGTGCTCTTTCCGTGCTGTTGCTTCTGCATGTGTTGTTTTCATTGCAAAGAGACTGAGGATAAGTGATATTCCCCCAGGGAGATGTTTGGGTGAGAACCTCTAAAGAGACGTTTAACTGCAAGAATAGAGATTGCAAACAAGCACTGTGAACATGCGGAGTTGATTATTGAATTGTTAGTTTACACAATCTTTATAGATATATTTTTAATGATTTATATTTATTTAATTGTATCTATAATAATGCAAATACGAATATAAATAATTCACAGACACACAGACACTCACACAGTCTGGTCAGCTATCCTTGTGGGGACTCTCCATAGGCGTAATGGTTTTTATACTGTACAGACCGTATATTCTATCGCCCTACACCAACCCTACCCCTAAACCTACCACTCACAGGAAACTTTCTGCATTTTTAGATTTTCAAAAAACTTAATTCTGTATTATTTATAAGCTTTTGTACCCGTGGGGACCTCAATTTCTGTGACACTAGTCCCCATGAGTCTGTGTGTCCCCACCAGGATATATAAACCAGTACACACACACACGCAGGTTGAACGTTATGGCATAAAACCCAAAGTAGGTGCTTTTGATTGACAGCATTAGTATGTGTCAGAAACAGGTGGACACTGTGCCTGTGAGGAGCAGAGAGCTAAAATGACATCCCTGCATTGTAAGGGTTCACCCGGGTGCGTGTGCAGGGGCATGAGGGCAGGAGACCCATGTATAATGTCAATAAAATTATGCCTCTCCACCAAAAAGTGTATAAAGAGCAAGCGGGAGAATGGAGTATTAACTATCCTAGTCCTGTCCTTTACATGGTTTTGTGTTTGAATTACGTTGTCTTTATTTTCTCAGATGTGTAAATGTAATTTATCAAGCCTGGGTGTTGCTATTAAGCCGCATCTGTTTACTCGAGCTGTATCTCCCAGATGTGTTGTTTTTGAAGTATAAATGGATTATTTAGCACTCTTGAAAGGCATCCACTGAGTCTGAGGCTGCTCAAAATAGCCTCACCTTCTCTCGTCGGCCTCTATTACGAACTCTAATGATAAAGCTCCCCTGCGGTCCTGTCTGTGTCCTGGCCTGATAACACCACTGATCTTTGCACTGCCATTTTGTGTCAGTGGGAGTGTGCTGGGCATCCATGTTGGCTCTTGGTCCTCCAGAGAGAGAGGGATAAACCTGGTTAAAAGGGCGCAGCCAGACACTACGCTGCCAGCAAGAGTTTCATACAGAGAGCTGCTCGCTTCTTTTATGCTGTTGTTTCAGTCCTGATCACAGCATGCCATTACACAATATGTGTTTTACAGTAACACACAGTTCACAGCTGAAAAGCTGATCTGATAGTGGGCAAGTCACTTCTGTTTATACAGTGCAGTTGTCAAAGTTTACAGTAGCGAACACTAAAAACTGCATCCATGTTGCAAAATTCTTCCGTTAGGAATCAATAAATTCAGTTTCAACTAAAACAGCTATGTGAAAGATTATATAGTAGTGTCTTTATCATTACAATTCAGTTGTCGTGTTCTTATTCAATAGTTCCAATAGGGCTGTACGATATTGAAGAAAAATGCGATACGCGATACCTTGTTAAAAAATGCGATTATTCAATATGCGATACGATATTGCTTAGTGTGAAAAATCTATTTAAATTATATTTTAAAATATTTAAAAATGAAAATTTATATAACCAGTTTGTTTCACATTCTTTCTTGGAAAAGAAAGAATCACTACAACTTCTGAAAGTGACCAGCAATGTTATAGCATTACATAAAAAGTAATGTCACAAATCAAAAAATTTAATTTTAACATCAGTGTGAACATACAAAAAAAAAAAAATGAATGACACTAATTTTATATCATTGTGACTTTGCTTTCCACACACTTTAAGTACTTCTTCATATGCCACAGCAGAGACAATAGTCTGAGAAAGTTCAAACATGATTAAAGGCAAGTAAGTGAACAGTCAGTTAAAAAAAAAAGAAGGAAAAAGGGGGAAAAAAGAACAAATACACAATTTACAAGCATAGATAAAATATAGCATTCAGGTACAGAAATTTAATAATTAAGTGTAAAATGACACTGCATTGTGTTGAATTTAAAATTAAATTTAGATTAATCTTTGTTATAGCCGTTTAGTTTTTTTGTTAACATTAGTGACATATTCAGCAGCACGTATTTATAGGCTGCTGTCCCTTCATTCAAGACGAATCGACTCGGTGTTCGCGCGCCATCTGAAATGCGTCTCTCTGTGTGTGCGCGCGGTGAGTCTGTGAGTCTGTAAGACAGCAAGACGAGACGGCAAAGAGTTGTTTTCTGCAACTTCTTGCACTTAATAACTCTTTTTAACGTCAAGCAATTCTCTGCTATATGCGTCAAACTAAAACTTTGACCTTTTGCAACGTTTTGATTTAAGTAGCCTATTATTAAAGTGATTCCGATATCGCACGCCCTTGCGATATGCATACTGCGATATTTACATTTGCGATATTTCGATATATCGTGCAGCCCTAGCTTCGTATAGGTTAAATTAGGGATGCAACGAATGTTCGGCAACCGAAATTATTCGATCGAAAATAGAAATAAAAGCTCTTTCGGTGTTCGGCCGAATAAGCAAAAAGACTGAATAAATTGTACCGAACCAGGGCTCACAAAATCGCTAGCCCGACGTCCCGGGGCTATTGTGTTATCCAGTCGGGCTACCAAAATGTATCACCACTCTGCCCGACGGGCTATCTTAAATACAGATATCCCGCGGGTCGTTAAAAACTCCTAAAGTGAGTTGCATCAAACTTAAAACCATAAAAGTTTTTAAATGTTAAATGGTATAAGAAATGTCTTAATTATAATTTCAAGAGGTCTTACAGCTGGGGACGGAAAGACAAGAGTCGCGATACGGCTGGATTAAACTTCAAAAGGCGCTGATGTCATTGAATAAATATGAGCGCTGCACGTTTCAAGTCTTTATTTGAATGTATCTGAAGGGAACCGACTGTCCTCAGAAACGTGCCGTTGGCGTTTTAATTTTATGAGCGCAGAGCTGCTTTGTGTGCAGCCGTTACCGGGGAAACTGCTATTTTACTGCACCTAGTGGCAAAGAATGAATTTGCATTTCCAACAAGCATTTCTGGCTGTTTATGGTCAGATCAATGCAAATATCAACTCATGTTTTTACGCAGCAAAGAGTTGTTAATGAAAACGAAGTTAATGTGCCTTCTAAAAATCTAAACAATTAAGACAGTAATATTTATACGTTTTAAATTGACAATAATTTATATGCTCGATTTATCCCTAAATAAATAAATTTTATTTCATAAAAATGGTCTAAAGGTATGACATGCTTGGTATAAGATTTTTGTTTTTGTGAAAACCTGTATCTGAACTGTAAATCATGTAATTTTATGGCTCAGTACTGTATGTTACCACAGACATTGTCCAACCCCACTCATACGGTGTTCATTTTACTTGTGCAGCTCTTAAAATGGGTCATAAATTCTGCAGATACCCTGTAAATAGTGAAATAAAATTCCTTCCTTCATATTTGTTGATATTTGTGTATTGAAAATTATTTTTAATGACATTTAAACTCCTATCTGATTTCCTATATTTAAAAAAGAAGAAAGAGTGAAGAGTACCTGCCTGAAGGGCTACCAGGGATTTTGAAATTTTGCAAGCCCTGCGAATTGTACCGAACAATGACGTGACGCGATCATATAGCAACCAGCGTGAAGTGAGAGACGCGCACTCTTTATAATGCAACAAACATGTCGGCAGTGTGGAAGCATTTAAACTGTCCGAGAAAGACGCAAAAATCGTTACAAGCACCGACAGCGAGAGACTGTTTAGTGCTGTATCGCATGTCTTCAATGAGGAGAGGAAGGGGGTGGGGTGGGTGGGTGGATTGTGCGGGTACGTGTATGATGACTGAAATCTGTGTGTAAATGGCCTTCAACAATTAGTAAATTAATGCATTGCATGTATTCTGACAGCACTGCATGAACTCGTGGCGGATCTGCTTGTTAACCAGACTTTAAAGTCCAAAGCGCGAGGAAAATCTGTGCTGAAACAGTAGTACTCGTCAGTTGCTCAGTCACATTTTTATGAATTTTTACAAGGCACGTGACAATGCGATACGTGCGACGTATTCGTAATGAGACTCGTTTATAAATCTGCTGTCAACAAAAAGAAGCGCTGAGGTCTTCCTGTGTGTTTCAGCCAAAATAAAAGTTGAGAAAAAGCAAGAACTCACACATTCATAAGTGTTAGTGTTGTAATTTTACTGTTGTTCTGTAAAATAAAAAGACAATAATAATGATAATAATTACAACAGCTCTGTTAATACATTTATTATAACATTCTCACATAGTGTTCAAAGATCTGTAATATTTTCTGTTTTAAAAGAAGTCTCTTCTGCTCAGCAAGGCTGCTTTTAATTTTACAGTAAAAAATACATGCCTGATTCAAGAAGGGGGTCTGATCGCCAAAAAAAATATTATTTTAGTAACTTATTAATTTAAAGTTTGCTTTGTTGGTATAATGTCTGCTAGAATGTTAAAAAATGTCTAGTGTTAAATATGGATGCTCCGATCCGCCTTTTTCCCTTCTGATACCGCTTCCGATACCTAGGGTTCAGTATTGGACGATACAGATCCAATACCAGTGAAGTTTTTTTCCCCCATTTAAATAAATTTAGAATTTATATATCTCTGTGTGTAGAACTGATAATCATTCTTTCACAATCTACTAGATACAGACTACTTCCTTATAAAGAAAAATAAAATAAACAAATATGAAAAAATATAGGCCTAGGTATATTTATAATCTATGACAAAAATTTATCATAAACTAGGTTAGTGGATAATTCGGCAGCAAAAGTTATTCTAGAAAAATCAGTGCAAAATAATTTTAGAAATCCAAACATTTAGTGGAACAAATAAAAGTGTTGCACTAAATATGGTAAAATGTTACACATAGCTATTTATATTATAAAATCCATTCATTAAAAACATACATGAATGTATTTATATATAAGTATACACTATAAAATTAAAATACATTTCTTTTAAATGTATAGCATATTTTTTAAGTAAGGCAAACA
The DNA here is from genome assembly GCA_018155175.1 of Sinocyclocheilus anophthalmus. Classification (NCBI taxonomy): domain Eukaryota; kingdom Metazoa; phylum Chordata; class Actinopteri; order Cypriniformes; family Cyprinidae; genus Sinocyclocheilus; species Sinocyclocheilus anophthalmus. Next base: position 11,674 of record JADLZN010005648.1, read on the forward strand.
CATATGATAGATTCGATGAACGGATGAAAAATGTAGGACATAAACAAAATACAGTGCAGCACAAGACGAATGTTTGCTATACAGTCAACCCCAAAGGACTACTTGGCAATGGAACGCCATTCGGCTAATATATTTTTTTGTTACGCGCCAGACAGAAATTACATACTATATACGGTGTGTGTGTGTGTATATATATATTATATATAATAAAGTATGCATTTTACAAACATTATATATATAGATATATATATTATATAGAGTATATATATATTATAATGTTTGTTAAATGGTACAGCTTTTTAAATATCTGAAAGTACACTCTTAATATCAGTCAGTCAAGCAGTCAAGCATCATAATATGATAATCAAAGTATTATTTAATAATAGAAATTTAGTAATTAGAATTAAAACTTCGTAACCATGAACTTAGGACTGGTGCTGGTGCTTTTTTGGTCAGTCAGTGTTCCTGTAAAAAAAACGAACAATAACACTGATATAAGAATAAATTTTAAAAATTTAGTTTATTATGATATGAATTCTATTAATAAGAACAATATAAAAACGCACTTTACACTTTACAAAGGATTAATAAGCTACTGGATTCATGAATATTAATCAGGTTGTGTGCGTTTGCTCGAACGGATTCGCTGAAATCAAAGCAGGGACGATAATAGGTGAGCACCAGCAAATAAGATTGTAGTTTGCGCATTAGTTCCGCCCACTAACAGGAAAACCCGGCAGTTCTTAAAAACTGAAGAATTCCAAATTAACTCCATTATTTTGACAGGAAAATAAAACAAAGAATATCGTTTACATGTAGCGCATCAATTCTGCATGTTATGTAAGACACTCGCTCTTTGCTCACAGTGAGAGAAAGCGACAGCGAGTCGTGCGAAATACACAAACACAGGTGCGCTGCGATCCATTCAAATGAACTGAAAAATATCAGATCGCTTGACTGAGAGAGAACTCTGAAGCGCTCAGTCAGAGTGTACTGTGAGTGAAAATATATCTGTGCTAAACATATAATCAGCCTCCAACTCACACACTGGCGAGTAAAATCTGAGAATTTATTAGCCATTGGCTAACATTATACATCATTTAGTCGCCCAGAGTGAAGATTTAGCCGCATATGAGAGTGATTTACTCGCAATGTAGAGGGTTGACAGTCTATGAGCATGAAGCGCTGTAAGCGCTTCGTGTTTAAAACTGCAAAGCACAAAGGGAAGAGAAATTGATGCGTAGTGTATTATATCTGTGCAACAGTTATTGAGCCTTTCTTTTAACAGTTTTAAATTTCAGTTACTGTGCACGTTAAAAACTATTTATAGTCTTTTCTACGACCATGTTTTGTTCTCACAGACACCCGGTAGCAAGTAACAAAACATTAAACTCCGGCAAGAAGATAAGTTAAGAAGAGTCCTTTTTGCAAAATCATAGACATGTATTACAAATCAAGTATAATAATGGGAACAACAGAATGATCTTGGAGAGAGCTTTACAGAGCTGACTGCTGTAACCGAACGCGACCAGGGTTTAAAGGCTGAACGAATGACTGACCACAGCGGAGAAAAGAGTTTGTGTGAACTTTAATGTAAGGACTTAAATATTCACATGTAGCTCACATTAAGCTATCGTATAGGCTTCAGAAGTAACACAGAATAATTCGCACAATCGGGGGGAAAAAAAAAAAATTCTCGGATTTGGATCGACTCTCTCTGACCGATACCCGATCCGAGAAAAATGGCACTATCGGAGCCGATACCCGATATGAATATCGGAAGCATCGAGCAGCGCACATCCCTAATAATAAAGGCAAGTTACTGTTAAGATGACTATTGTCAATACTCCCTTGTAGATATAAAGTTTATTGTTTAATTTAAATACCCTGCCTCCATTACACAGGCCTATGTTTGTCACATCATTATAAGTGTTTGATCACCACATTTGAGTTATCATTGCAAAACATTTGTTTATGTATATATATTGTTTATGTATATACTGTATTCTATATACAGTACCAGTCAAAAGTTTGGACACACGAATGGGAAGTGTGTCCAAACTTTTGACTATACTGTACTATAATATAGCCTACACATGAAGAAAATCGGCCGATATATCGGTCTTTTCGGGCTCTATTCTCAACATATCTGTCTGAGCATCACGGCTCTCTGTGTCAGTGCAGACCAGATTCGCATTAGTAGTTTGAGCGATGCTAGTACAGGAGATGTTATGTTCCCATGTGTTGAGATGTTAAAAAGCCATTGCTGATCTACACCATACTGTTCTTGTCAGTAACACACAGGAAATTAATCTGTGTTTGTTTTAGTTTGTATTAATCTGACACTAGCCATAATTCTGTATCCATTTCTCTCTTATATTTCTCTCTCCGAATGTCCCCTGATGTAATCCTGTAGCCTATGTCTCAGGGGTGTTGTGTTTTTCTCTCCTTGTTATATTTGTGTGTTCTGGCTTTGTTCTTTCCAGAGAAGAGAAAAGCCGAATGTGTGTGTGTGTGTGGTCACCCACCGGTGGAGGAGTGTGGCATCAGATTCTCTCCTGTCTGTGTGTGGTTTGGTCCAGCAGCATTACTCCATTAGAGAGTCATTGATGAGTGTGAATAGGCCTATCTGTCTGTTTCTGCAGTGCCGTCAGTCACTTCCACTCACCTCATGCTTAATTTGACGTTGCACTTTCTGAATTAGCTGGTCATTGTTTTTCACAGCAATTCTGTCATATGAAGCCAATTATTGGAAGTGAATTCTATAACGTTGAGCATATGGTATCGTGCTTTGGGCATCTCTGTTGGTGTGTAAGAAAGACTCTTGGGTTTAGAGGAGTCCCAGTGGAGGGGATGAAACGCTGTTTATTTTTCTAGTTTGTGGTTGATGTGGGGACACATGAAAATGTTATCTAAGACTGGTAATGTAAAGTGATATGATATGATGTTATTACAGTTAAGAAAATCTCATATTGTTTGGACCACTAATATCAATAGTGTCAATAGTGGTTTCTGGTTAATTGCTAGTTTAGTAATTGTAATGGGCAGCGTTATAAGACCGATTTCAAATGAAACCAGATATATGTTTAATAGTGCTCACCCCGGGCGGTTTATGACCAAAAATGTATATCACGGTATTTTTCAAGATTATACTGGTTTCACAGTATCATGACGGTGTTAACCATATTTTCTACTGATTGAGAGGAAATACTGCAGTATATTGACTTAGAATGCCCTATTTTACTGTCATGAAGAGTGAATATTGTCACTCATATACCACACTAAATAGTGACCAAACACGACACTTTTAATACACGTTAACCAGGAGTCACTCATTTAGAATCGCGGCATCGTCTGATAAAATCAACATGCATCTACACTAAAGAGCGGCTATGCGGTTGTTTTGGCTATATTACTTTTTTGTCTCATGCAGTGCACTGCCTGCGTCTGAGTAAAAAACTAAAAAAAAACAACAAACAAAAAAGTGCATTGTGATATTAACAGACGAACTACGCTCATATTTATAATTCCAAACAATCAGTAAGCGACAGGTGCTAGGAAACGCTGTTTTGTACTCATGCTTCTCTGCCGCTCACTGCACAGAACAGACGCCGAGAGAGGCGACACTTCTCGGAAAGTCAGACATCTTTTTTGTTTGCGTTCGCGGAACAGCACTGGCGAAATCTTCCAACTGAACCATAGCTAAGGTTTATCCAAAAAAGTCGCTAGGTTTTTCAGTATGAATATTCTATGGAAAAAATCCGCTAAAAGGGTCTGAAAGTTGCTAATCTAGTGCTAAAGTCGTGCTCGGGTGTAGTGAGGAAATCCGGGACGAAGCTGAGGCACGGGGCGGGGATATATTTGTGAAGTGACATGACATGTGCCAAGTATGGTGACCCATACTCGGAATTGTGCTCTGCATTTAACCCATCCAAGTGCACAAACACAGCAGTGAACACACACAAACCGAGAACACACACCCGGAGCAGTGGGCAGAATATTGCTGTGGTGCCCGAGGAGCAGTTGGGGGTTCAGTGCCTCAAGGGCACCTCAGTCGTGGTATTAAAGGTAGAAGAGAGCGCTGTACATTCACTCCCCCCACCTACAATCCTGCCGGTACGAGACTCGAACTCACAAACTTTGGGTTATGAGTCCAACTCTCTAACCATTAGGCCCACGATTCCCCAAGTGTGGCGGCAGTGTGGATATTGTGGATGAGTTCTTCTGTGTCATCACGTTCTATTAGTTCCACAGCTTCAGTTTCGGAACTTTCACGCTTAGTAAAACATACAGCTGTTCCCTCACCACAGTGCAACAGTGAAAAGGGACCCCTTTCAAACAGTGTCGCGTTCCCAACGTTGTTTATTTAAAAAATTCATATCATAACAAAAATAAACACCGGTATTCGGTATGAACCGGTATACCGCCCAGCACTACTGTTTAATATGAAGACACCGTTTGTGAAACATTAGTTGATCATGTTGATATAGGGTACTCTGCTAGGACTTGCGTGAACTTGAGCAAAACTGACTGCATCTATTAAAACTCAGCAAAACACCAGTTCATTCAAAGACAGTGAGAAAAATTATAGTTTTTTTTTTAAATCTCTCAGCATTTGTTTAGATATTTTTGATCTGAGTCAATGAAATGTATATCCTTTTAAACATGCTGTTGGTGGTACTGATGTGGTCACCATTTATGTTCTTGGCCTACATCCCTGTCAGGGTTTCCCATGGGTCTGAAATCAACCCTCTACGCACACAGTGTTAACAGTGTTAAAGCAGCCCAATTCCACGGGAAAACCGCGGACTTGGTAACGCAGGAAGAGGATAGCTTTCGGATAGTGCATCAAGAACGGGGAGTTTATTCGGTTTTGATCCGGGTACTCGGTACCACGGTACTTAAAAAAAAAACTTGGTACCGTAACGTTTTCATTTTTTTTTGTACCGACTTGGTACCGAAATACCGGGTCTTTTGACAACACTACTGCCAGACTGATATAAGTTTTACAACAACAACACACACACACACACACACACACACACACGTTTACTTGGCTATCTAAATGGGGACATTACATACAGACTTCTATTGTTTTTATATACAGATAGTTGTACACTTTTTAACCTAAACCCACCCCCTACCCCTCACAGGATTATTACTTTCTGAATTTTTACAATTTCAAAAGTAAAAAAAAGTGCACTCTTCAAGCATCAATTCAGTCGCATCTTCCTCTATGTTAAGGTAAATTTCGGATTTCTGCTTACTAAATGATTTGTATATATGCTTGCCTATCTACACGGCCTGAAATTTGGTGTGAGGTTGCGGGTATTGCGTACAGTGTTAACTCCCGCAAGAGCCACGTTCGGGAAATTCCCACTCGCTCATGAGACGCTCGATCTGCGCTGCCTCGTCTCTCTCTCACGTGCGTTCTGCAGCGGTCACTTGGATAAGTCATAGTTGCTTGTGGAACTTGTTGACTTTTCATGAGTTTGAGCGTGTGATGCGTGCTGTGAAAAAGTGTGTTGGAAACACAAATTGAGGACCAAATCTGCACCTTATGACCCGTGGCGTTAATGTACTGCATCTGTGCCAGCGCGTGATGTAATAAAACTGCAGCTTGTTAATACGTTTTTTTTTTAATTTAGAATGTATATCCAGTTATACAATCGCCGTCATGTTTAGCAAAGTGCACTCGCGCATAAACAAATTTTTCAAGGTTCCAACACTTTTGTTCATTCGTTGTGGATGTGATGTTTCACCGAGAACCACCGCGGCTCAGCAACGAGGATGTGTGTGTGTGGTGTGTGTGTTTGTGTGTGTGTGTTTTCCTTTGAAAAGTTTCCCCAGAAATACTTTTTAATGCAGTTTTCCTTACAAATTGTATTATCAGCATAACAATTCGAGTAAATGTGTAAAAGGTATGGCATGATGCGCTGGTGACAGCAGCAGCAATCCAGCTGTCACTCAAGTGACCACGGTCTTAATTATGCAGAACTTTAAGGCTTAATATAATTTAAACGGATGAGTTATAAAAAAAATTAACAGTTGTCGTGAAGGGCAAAATTAGCTATATAGACAAAAAACACTTTTTGTACCAGGCTGTAAACATGTTTTTTTCTGCTGTAAATTTGGGCCCCTTTTGCAGCCAGCCTCTAGCGGCCAGTCGATGATGCCCAGTGTAAAGTCACTTCCGGGGTGGGTTCACGAGAGGTGCGATTGGGGAGAGCGCGGGAGGTTGCTGCTTGGTGGTACGTAAGCAGTGCAGAAGCAGCACGGACTGTGCTTTTTCACACTGGAGTCTGCAACTGATCTGTGACTGTACTACAAACACAACATTTATCCATTATTTTTATTTCAAATCCAAACATTGTTGCTTAAAATGCTTTTTCAGCATTGTGATTCACAGTAATGCAATCTTTCATAGACTTGTTTAAACGCAATAAATATAAGACACACATTATTCAATGCTTTTTACTTTTGCATTTACTTCTAGATTGATATATTAAGTTGCTCAAGCAAGTGGCAAAACATTTAAACTACTTTTCTTACATTATCACAAGCATTCTAAATTAAAACTTACCACTGACAGAAACGGTCAGCTCTACTGCTTTTTCTTGACAGTTTATTCAGTGAAAACTAGACATTTTAAGCCATAAGATCATTGATTATCATTTCAGTATTTATAGTCTAGCCAAAAACAATATTTTTATGAATTGTATGATAATGTATGTGATGTTAAAGTATAAAAAAATGATAGACCTAAGTAAAAATGTAAAGTAGACAACTGATATGCCTTTACTGCTTTAATAGACATTTCACCACATCAATATTTCACATTTAGTTTTACATGTTAAATACTGGTTGTTCAAGTTAATTAGCCTAATTTCAAATAAATAAATGAGTTCAGCTGTAATGCTTAGCATAATGCTTAAACTCTCCTGGGATTATATGAACTGCATACAACACACAGTGAGCTGCTTTGCTTAGTACTGCTTTTTAAATGCAGTTGCCCTCTAAATCAGCCTCCTAGCCACCATGGAACATCAAAACTAATTTCCAACGCTATATAAGTAGTGCATTATATCCTTCTCAATCTCCCTGAAGGATGCAGTGTTGCCTTAGAATTTGGCAGCATAATGAAGATGCCTTCACATCAGAAGCGCACCTGTGATGCTTTAAAAAATGGTCTTCGATATTTTGGAACTGTGCAATTGTGTAGGTTATATTTAGTAATATTGCAGTCTCACCAATATATACGTTTCACCTTATAATTAAGTGTTATGGAGGGTTTTTTTTTGGACTACTCTCAGCAGTATATGAGTATTTCCCTGTGGTAGAGCTCCTCTGTGGTTCCTGCACTGAGCTGCGGTAACTGTGCTTGGAGTAGAGCCGTAATGGCGGCTCATTAGAGAGAGATAATGACAGCAGGGTGAGCCCTGAGGAGCCCACCCGGATGAGAATGCCCAGAGAAACCTTACAGCGACACTCGCTCCATCACGCCTCAGGGGCAGATAGAGAGCGCAGGGGAGAATAGAGGACGGAGGACGGGGAGTAAAGCAGGAGGAAGTGGGCGATTGAAGGAAAAACAGAGGGAGAGGTGGTAAAGAGGGATGGGGTGGCTGTGCAGTGACAGCAATCATGCGAACAATGGTATTTTTGTTCAAATGTCAGTTTTAATGTGCTTGTGTTGGGTGTACTGCAGCGTTTCCTCGCTGCATGTTAACATGCATGCTCTCACAGATCCATATGACTGCTCCTGTATGGACGGACAATGAGGCTTTTTCATGAAACACTGAAAGAATGTATTGCTGTCTAATTTATATGTAAAACCATTCACATATGCACTACCTCAAAGTTTTGACTCCCCTGGTTAAATTAGTTTCTCATTGTCATAAGCCAGGTTTCCATCTAGTTTTTTGCTATTCTGTTATCAACAAAGCATGCTTTCTTTCAGTTAGCCTTTTTTAACCGTGGTGTGCGTAATGATGGCATTCACCTGGCAACGATCTTTAACGCACCCTTTAGCATACAGTCAAGACAGCTGCAGTTTGACGTGGCTAAGAAAAGCTGCCCAAATGGACTTGGCTCATGCAACTGTAATATGCTGTGTGAAGTTAATGGGATCATAAAAATATTGATACAATGAAAAATGTTTTGTTAGGCCATTTCACTGTGATTTAAGTGTGAATATATTTAGCAACATTACAGAGAAACAACAACATTCAGACAGGGACACATTACATTTTGTCATGTGACAGGGTTGGGCGATGTCCACATTGAAACATCGTGATGGACGATGACATCGGGGGGCGGGGTTAGGGGTGTGCCCGAATCAAGCACGGAAAACAAATAACGAGTTATACGGAGTCACTAAAGGTACATGGTTAGCCGCTTGCTAGCGGTAGCCTGTTGCATTACAGTACAGTTCACTTACCACATACACAGAGTAAGGAGAAATGTCTGATAGGACGATGGCGAATGATTTGCAGATCCTGAGCACCAATGACAAACATCTAATCTTGTCAAATGTGTGGTAAGTACTGCCGCTCCATAGTATAGAGTCCTAGTGATCGCAAATCTCAAAAGTGAAAGTAAAATGAGCGCACGCAATCGAAACGGTTTCAATAGCGGCTCCCTGATGCCCGCAATTTATATACAGTCACCTATACTTACCCAACGATATAATTGCGTGAAAGTATTGAAATAGTTTTTTTATCCTCCCATCTCGTAGGCTTTATTCCCTTTAGGGGTTCCGTAGTAGCGGAGCTGGAACTGGGATGCGGCGGATTGGGGGAGAGGGGGGGAATCACGATGTCAGCTTAACATTGTGATGTCTGTCAGCCATCGGCGATGGCATCGTCTGTCGGCCCAACCCTAATGTAACACTGTATTTACGTGCGTTAAATCCTTTTTTCATTATCACAACATTTGAAGCATCATATGATGCGATTTAAATTTTTCCTTTCTCTTTGAAGTGTTACAAGCTCTTGGTGCATAAAGAAGATCTGTAAAAGTGCAAAGACTAAAGACTCAAATCCAAAGAGAAATTCTTGATAAAAGTAAGGTGCCACCCACTAAAACGGGCTGTTCAACACGCCCCCACAGTCTATCACTATGTGCGAAATATTAGCATAATGCGACCCAATGTTCACGCAAAGAAAGAAGGCTTGGTTTCAGTAACCGCAGTTAGTGTTGTCAGGGAGACGCTGTGTGTTTCTAAGCAAAAGCACTTTATTTGGCCTTCCGGAAGTAGATGCAATTAGGAATCATTGGTTAAGATTTATTTAACAGAACAGCACAACCCAGATGTTTTGAATTTGTGCAACGCATTTTATGAACAACAGTTTTTTTTTATCCTAGAAGAGTACAAGGCTGGCTGTGAACAAAGGCTATTTCTAAAAAAATAAAAAAAAAGGGTAAATTCCGACAATCTGGCGCTTCTGAATCAGCGACTGTAAAGTATGTTTTGTTATTAGTTTAAGTAATTGCTATTGACCGTTCAAATGCGGAGTTTAGCGCATTGTGTGTGTGTGTGTGTGTGTGTGTGGTTGTTTGTGTGTGTGTGAGAGGGGACCAGGGTCACATCACATGAGAGTGAACTGCCTGTCAGAAATCAAAGCACATCAGCTGTCTTAACCACGGCTTGTGTACTGCACGCGAAGCTCGCGAATTATGGTAGGGGCCGTTAACTTTCCGACGAGTCTTGCGGTGTTCGGCCAACACAGCACTGGGTAGCTGGCCATCAGAGCAGGACTGCGCTTGTCGGAGAGGGGACTTTGTAGAAAAAGCGAATGCTAGCGTTTGAGAGAGGCGGGGCATAGAGGACCTACAATAATGTACAGTATTTGAAAAATAATTTTCATATTAAAGCATGTCAACATATTCTTTTACACCAAATACACAAACTAATGATCTTTAAAATAGCATCATATGAACCCTTTAACTAATGAATTGAACCGATTTGGTGTTTCAATACAAATCGAAAAAGTATGCATGTCTTGAACATGCAAGCTGAGAATGTCCAGAATGAGCAGAGCTGGAATTTAGACGAAGAAGCTTAAATAAGAGTTGTATTTCTTTTGTGTCCGTATTCCCATAATTTTGTGTTGTTTCTTAGTTTTGATGACAATTTATTATAATATGTATATTTTAATAATACAGAATTAGGTGTCTTCAGAATTTTGACTTCATATAGTGTAACTCGTCCCATTGAATAAACCAACAATTTATGTGTGAACACATTCCTTTTGCGCATGTTTCATGAATACAGCCCAGTTTGTGTGGTGTGGTGTGTGTGTGTGTGTGCTAAGCCTAAAGATCAGTTACTGATGTGTTTAAAATGCTTGGAAAGAGGAACATCTAGGAATGAACACTGGAAAAATTTAAAATAACAAAGATCAGTCTCTTGACATGGCAGAGAATCCCAGCATCATTTTAATGCAGCCTTTTAATTTTTTGACTATGACTTCCGCTGTTCGTTTATCATGTGTATCATGTGTATCAACATTTTTGGAGTGCGTATTTTTAAAGTACGCCAACCAGGAGAAGGGCTGCCTATTTTATTTCAGTGAAGGATAGGGTTGGGTATCGAAAACGGTTCCGTTTTAGAACCGGTTCCAAATTTCCAAGAACCGGGTATTCGATAAGCATTTCGATTCTGCTTAACGATTCCTGCGTTTGCGTTTAATGTGATTTAAAAGGACTTGCAGGAACGGTCTCGGTGCAGGTTCCCTGTCTGTGTCCGTTCTCCAAACGTTCCACTGCAGAGAAGGTTGTTCCGGGCTGGAACTGACTTCGTTCATATTTATCGTAGTATGCAGAAAACATCAGTATATCATCATAAACACAGCCGTTTTTGTCTTAAGTGAACTTAAACGGATGAGAAAGAAAACGCACGTGTACAGTAGTTTTAGATCTGCATGCGTTCGGTGTTAAAGAGACAGCAGCCTAATAAACACGCTGCCTGTCATTAATGTTAATCAAAGAACAAAAGAAAATCATTCACTGATCTTGACTGAATATATTTAATAACTTTAACGAATTAATCTATTTTATTCATGAAAAGAAAATGCAGTGTTTTTAAACGTTTAATTAGTTTCTGTACCTGAAATTTGGTTCAGTTGTATTTATGCTATTGCTAATTGATTTGTTTGTTCCTATTTTATTACTGACTGGTTACTTGTTTTTAACATATATATATTTGAAATGCATATAAGGCTAGCTGATTTTGCTGTGGTTTTTTTTAAAGCATAGGCAAAAAGTTCCTCTTGCAGTGTTCTGTAGGCTGCTGATTTTTGCTCGTGTTATTCAGCTGCAACAGAATGCTTTGCAAAAAATCTAAATGTTTAAATTCATTTTTCTTTATATTGGATTTTTTTATCTTATTGGAATCAAAACTAGGAATCGTTACGAATCGGAATCGATAAAATTCAAACGATACCCAACCCTAGTGAAGGATAACACTGGATGTTTTGGTGTCTCTGATTGTAAGACACCTGATGTTTCACCTGTTTGTGATCTAGTTTTCAGTACTATGTAAGCTCTGGGGAGTGCTGTACCTGTGTTTGTGAGCACATAGCCCAGGAGACTCTGTGACATTTTTTTTTCTCTGTCCTGTCTACCTATATGAAGTGAGTTCAAGCAAAGCACTTTCCAAGGCCGAAACACATCTAGAGTGACCTATATGTGCATGTGTATGTGTGTTATCACTCAGGTGCTATGGAGGAGCTGCACAGTTTGGACCCGCGCCGGCAGGAGTTGCTGGAGGCCAGATTTCTGGGCGGAGTCAGTGGCAACACAGCGGGCAGCACTGGCAGCGCTAGCGGAGGAACTAAAGTTAGTGGCTGAGTTTATCACCAAACTGTTATTGCAAACACACAAGCTTGCAAACAGTAGTAGTGGCAGAGGGTAGCATTTTTGTATGAAAAAGCACTTCTGTGGCTTTCAAGACACCATTACGCCTCGCTTATGATGCACAACTATTTCAAGCAAGGTTTAGAGCTAATCGAGCACATACTGTAATGCTTATTTCTTGCTAGGAATAGTCATAAGAAAAAAGCTTACCTTTATAAATTGACTGATTGTTCAGACACCAATTCTGTTCACCAAACTGGTGATCGTGGGATATTATAGGTGATAAAGTATAAGTACATCCAGGCGGCTTTCATTTGTATTAGATTAGTATTATTACGAAATTAAAACAATAAATATTAAATAGATAAAACAATACGTTTATAATATTTCACTGTACAACAACAAAAATATAGCGGAAATAGTATGGATGGATATATAGATATGAAATCATTAGGAGGGCACAGGAATATTCGGCAACCGAAATTATTCGGCTGAAAATAGCAACAAAAAAAAAACTCTTTCGGTGTTATGTTAAATAAAATAAAAAATTAAGACAATACTAATAATAATTATACTATACCCTACAATAGCACTATTAATTCATTAATCATAACATTCACACAGTGTTCAATCTGTAACATATTCTAATGTTTTAAAAGAAGTCTCTTCTGCTCAGCAAGGCTGCTTTTAATTTTACAGTAAAAAAATACATGCCTGATTCAAGAAGGGAGTCTCAAAAATGGCCAAAAAATATTATTTTACTAACTTATTAATTTTAAGTTAAATTGTGCTTTGTTGGTAATGTCTGCTAGAGTGTTAAAAGACATTTCAGTGTTAAGTGAATATTTTTAAATTGTTGTTTTGTAATGGATTTTTTTATTTGAAAAGCAAGACAAAACCGTAAAAAGCACATTTTGGCTATTTAATTTATGCTGTGGTGAAACCCAGCCCCCCTCCCCCCCAAAGCCATTTTGTTTGGCTTCGGCCAAGAATTTTAATTTCGGTGCATCCCTAGACATAATTATATTGTATATAATTAATATTATACAATTTTTGCATTTAAGCTATTAAATTACAATACTAATATTTCTGTCTTAATTTCTTGATTTTCAAATGTTAACTATCAAACTTTTAATCTAGTGGAAAACAGGTAGCCCTTAAAGCAACACAGTGCTTCACTCTAAAACACACTGACCAAACATTTATTCAGTTAAATTGCATATTTATTTTTATTGTGCAGCCCTAACAGGATGTTACACAAATGTCTTTGCCTCTGGATGCTGCTTGATTTAATGTTGTTTCAGACACAGCCAGTTTCATAGCAGAGGCTCAAAGTCTTCCTACTTTCATGATGAGCTTTTGAAGAAGATTGTGTTTTCTGAAAGGGAGGACATTGTGACCGTGAGGTTCATGTCAGGTTACACTGGGCCTCACACTGAAACATGCAATTCTCTATTGCTGTGTCATGTTGCCTTGCTTATTCAACTGTCCTCTCCTTGAAATTGTCAAATAATTAATTCATAACATCTCCTGCATGAATACCTCATATTCATCTGCATCGACTCATGTAAATGTGTTTCTCCTGCACAGACCTTGACAAACAACGAATGTTCCAATCACAGTTTTGGTAGCTTGGGCTCCTCCAGTGATAAAGAGTCAGAGGTGAGTTTAATTCTGTATGATCGTACAAACGCCTTTAAACCACATACCTGTTACATACTGTGATGTATTTCCAAACAGAACATTCAGTGGGAAATAATCACATCATGATTTATAACATTGATTAACTGCAGTTAGCAGATGATTGATATTATTGCCCTGATTAATCAGTTGATATTTAATAACCTGAAGATTAACAGCAGCTTAATTTATTGGCCAATAAATGTGTTAGTTAATCTAAATGAAATTTCATCAACCCTCCATGTCATTCTTAACCCATAAGCCTTTCGTTCATCTTCAAAACACATATGAAGATATTTTATTGAAACCGATTTATGTCCCTCCATTAAAAGTCCTTTTTAGGCCTTTATTCACATATAAAGCTTGATAAACTCACATACACCGAGCACCGATTCTGCATCACTGCCTGTTTAGCTCCGCCCACTGATTCTGCATCACTGCCTGTTTAGCCCCGCCCAATGATTCTACATCACTACCTGTTTAGCCCCACCCACAGATTCTACATCACTACCTGTTTAGCCCCACCCACAGATTCTACATCACTGCCTGTTTAGCTCCGCCCACGATTCTGCATCACTGCCTGTTTAGCTCCGCCCACTGATTCTGCATCACTGCCTGTTTAGCTCCGCCCAATGATTCTGCATCACTGCCTGTTTAGCTCCGCCCACTGATTCTGCATCACTGCCTGTTTAGCCCCGCCCACATATTCTACATCACTGCATGTTTAGCCCCACCCACCGATTCTACAACACTGCATGTTTAGCCCCAATGATTCTGAATCACTTGCTGTTTAGCTCCGCCCAATGATTCGCATCACTGCGGTGGAGTCGCCCCAATGATTCTATCATCACTGCCTGTTTAGCTCGGCAATGATTGCATCACCTGCCTGTTTAGCTCCGACAATTGATTCTACATCACTGCCTGTTAGGCTCCGCCCAATGATCTGCATCACTGCCTGTTAGATCAGCCCAAGGATTAGGCCCACAAACACACAAAAAATTGTCACTGCCTGTCTAGCTCCGCCCATTGATTCTTCATCACTGCCTGTTTAGCTCCGCCCATTGATTCTGCATCACTGCCTGTTTAGCTCCGCCCAATGATTCTGCATCACTGCCTGTTTAGCTCCGCCCAACGATTCTGCATCACTGCATGTTTAGCACTGCCCACCGATTCTACATCACTGCCTGTTTAGCTCCGCCCATTGATTCTTCGTCACTGCTTGTTTAGCTCCGCCCACCGATTCTACATCACTGCCTGTTTAGCTCCGCCCACTGATTCTGCATCACTGCGGTTAGCTCAGCCAGATTATGCATCCATGCCTGTTTAGCTCAGCATCACGGATTATGCATCACTGCCGTTTAGCTCGCACACTGAGGTCGGCATAACTGACTGTTTAGCTCGCAACTGATTCTGAATCACTGCCTGTTTAGCACCGCCCACCGATTCGGCATCACTGCCTGTTTAGCTCCGCCCACCGATTCTACATCACTGCCTGTTTAGCTCCGCCCACCGATTCTACATCACTAGGTGCGTTTGACTTGAACCACAGCTACAGACGGCAGTCAATGAGAGTAGCCGCTTGCAGTCGGGGGCAGAATTGAAAACACACGTCAAGTCGGACACTTTCTGCTCCCGGTAGTGACGCACTCGCTGTGTTTGCATACTCTATCACAGATTGGGGTGGGGGAAGTGAATAAGATGCAATATTTGTCAAATACACAGACGTTTCAGAAACGTTTTCATGAGCAACAGAAACAGTTTTTATATACTGCTTGATACAGCGCCATCTGTGGAAGAATAAAGTTTAACATAAACACATACTATTTAAATACCAATAAAGTGGGGGAATATATGCTTTTATCAGTGTTTTTTTGATAAACGCCACTCAATATAACATTGCGACTACAATAAAAACGCTTTTATTGTTCTAAAAACACAGATTTGTGAGCAGTATTGGAATTGAAGATGTTAGAAACACACGTCATCGTTGTCATGTGGTGAATTCGGCCAATCGTGAAACAGCTGTGTCATCATCAGCGCTCCTGCAGCTGCTCTGGAGAAACTGCGTCAGCCGGCTGCTCTCGAAACGCTATCACGGTACTTTGATGCTAGTCGGGACGGTTGGCGTGATGTCAGCGCCGTCATTTCTAACCGGCATGCACTGCTTCAAGTCAGCCTCCGATCGGTCTGCGCAGCACTGCATGAAGTCGAACTCACCTATTGTCTGTTTAGCCCCGCCCACCGATTCTACATCACTGCCTGTTTAGCCCCGCCCAACGATTCTACATCACTGTCTGTTTAGCCACGCCCACCGATTCTACATCACTGTCTATGTTAGCCCTGACCACCGATTCTACAGCGCTGCCTGTTGAGCCCCGCCCACCGATTCTACAGCACTGCTAGTTTAGCCCCGCCCACCGATTCTACAACACTGCATGTTTAGCCCCACCCACCAATTCTACATCACTGCCTGTTTAGCCCCCGCCCACCGATTTTCTACAATCATGCCTGTTTTAGCCCCGCCCAACGATTTGCACTCTGTAAACCAAATGATAAAGATGCTTTGAAGACAACAAGACGCTGTGCAGTGCTAAGCTGTGAAAAAACAGTATTTGCTTTGCCAAAGTTAGGAAAGAGTGAATGAACCTTGTTTTTAATGAAGATCCAGACCCCATCAGTAAGAACTCGGTCCTTTGTTCACTTCATTTTACCACGGATTCGTTTAAAAACAAGGAACAATTCGATGTGGGATTTTCAGAAAGACTGAAACTAAAAGACGATGCTGTGCAACTACATGTGATCTGACAGTAATGTCGCAACACACAAGTGTGAGTAACTGTTTTTTATTACGTGGTCACTATTGCTTTGTCTTTTCTTACAGATCGTTTGATATGTATTGAGTTATTTACGTGTTTTTGACCTAAATCACAGCAGCACCTATCTATGAGCAATGTACGCTGTCAAACATACACAACTGTTAGCCAATCGTAGCAGTGGGTGCTTACTTCCGAGTAGTGCTTGACCGATATGGGTTTTTTGACAGCCGATGCAGATATCTTGGAAAGCAGGGTGGTCAATGGCCGATATAAAGCCGATTTAATTTTATTTATTTTAATTAATATTTTAAGAAATTTGAAATCATTTGAAATGGATTTAAAAAATAAATGTGTAAAATAAACAAACTTATACTTTAGAAGACAAAGCATTTCTCACAAGTAAATAAATATTTAATAAAAATCTAATAAAAAAAAAAAGTAAACCCTGTAACCAACAGGGCACTCAGTATTATGGGAAGTTCGTGTGCATTAATCATATTTTTTTTTTTAAAATACAAGCAAAGTTAAACACTTTCATTCACATAAAGCACGCAGTGAAAATGACGGAACATGACAGTGGCAAATGATAAAGCGCAGCATAATTGGAATCAGTAGTTAAAGTTGTCGATGCGGTCCTCCGTTAGCTGAACTCTCTCTCTGTCCACATTAATTTGCACGGAGTCAGGAACTATCATGCAGCAAAACGCGCTCGTGCAGTATAAACATGCACACTTCAAAAGATCTCAACGAGAAGATTAGGACAAGTCTGCAATAGTTTTGTGAATTACATGTTCATTAGTATTCACAAGATTTGTTTAATGATATAAATGAGTATTGCTGAATGCTGGACGGAAACAAAGGAAAGCATTATATGTTTGCCCTTTCTATCATAATAGTATAAATCAAATGTTATAAGAATTTTTGTTACATGTTAATTACGTGTTTAACAGTCATCTGATTATTAGATAGCTTCTATCCGTATTGAGACAGAATGAACGAAGACAGCGAACAAGAGGGAAAAGTGCGCGGTGTGTGCTCAGGCGCTGGTTCTCAGCGCCGTTCAAAATAAAACACTCCGCCTTCAAAAACATCGGCCAAACAGAAAAACTATCGGGTGTCCGATATTTGAAAAATGGCAAATCTCAGCCGATTTATCGGCCTTGGTGATATATCGGTCGACCACTACTTCCGAGTCTACAATCCTCTACGCCAATCCAAACAGAGCGTTCTGATGAGGGGATCAAAAACAGGACAGAAAATAGCCTATTACTTCTAAATTATTGTGTTTTTTTCTGATGTAAAAAAATCTTGATAAAATTATAAGTGGACCTTAGAGAACAGTACAAAATAAAAAACAAAGGCAGTTCATGACCCCTTTAAAGTGTAAAAGTTTTTTTTTTTTTTTTTTTGTGATTGTATTAACAATATTAATGCATTGAAATGATTAAGTCTCAAATAAAAACTGAGTTCTTAAGCCAAAAACCCAGTAACCCGTTTTCTTTTATCGGAGTAAGGTCATAAACGGCATAAGCATAAACCGGTCGACACAGGTAGTTTTTTTTTTTTGCTTCTGAATGTAAATGCATGAACCCGCTTTCTCTCTGCTTATTGAAGTGCGCATGCGTGATACGTAACAGGAACGCATCGTTAGTGCAGATTTAAGCGTATCTAGACAGAGCAAACGGTTTTGCAGTAAAGAAAGAAAGGAAATATCACAAAAGCAGACTCTTTCATGACTCGGAAAATGAGAAAAATTATGAAATGCATATCTCGTGGCTATATGAGCTGTAAGTGTCCCGCTGACATGTTGCAAGCTTTAACATCACAACTATGGAATACTCTGAGTAAGATACGCAAATTATAATATTTTGACGTCACTAAAGGGAAATAACCTGATTTATTAATAAAATCATGTAAACACAGCTTGCGTTGTCAGGTTACTAATGTGCATGTAAATGGGGAAAACCGGCTATTTTAATAAGCTGATATTTGTGAGTTGCCAGCTTACTGGTGTGCATGTAGACGTGCTCATTGTAGCAACTAGATAATGCGAATCAACCTTCAGGATATTCATTTGTAACTTCCATGTAGGCATTTGGGCTGTAGATGTCTTCTCACCATGCGAGAAGTGTGTCTGAATCACAGTTCAGTGTGTTTTTATCCATAAGGACTGTGAATGACAAGGGAATGAATAGATCAGTAAAACGGTTAACTGTTCAACGGTTATGAATCAGTAAAACGGTTCACTGTACACTGAAACGTTTGCTCCAAACTGATCTATGATGGATGCTCCGTTTCTAACTGCGCACGGTTGAGTCCTGATGAAAGCTGTTGTTAATAACTCCGTTCATAGTTCAGCAGATGGCACAGAGACGTTCTGCTGTGTCTTCTTTGAATCAAAGCGTTACAGAGAAATTGATGCTGGTGTGTGAGTGTGACTCAGGCCGATAGGAAATGTTCCCTGTAATGAAGGTCTAGTTCTGTGTATGCTGAGGGCTGTGCTTCTGCCTCATACTGTAGAGGATGCTGTGTCACTCCGTGCGTGTGTGTGTGTGTTTAGGTTTTGTAGCAGACTCAGGCTGGGTTGGCATCTGTCATAACCCCCGATAGTTAAACCATCAGCAGGCAAAGTACTACACACATATACACACACACACACACACACACACACAAAGCATCATAGTAAGGAGAATTGTCCTCCCCTCCCCCCGCACAACACACCTGCTGTGACATAAATCAGAGCAAGAGAGGAGGAGGAAGCCAATTGAGCGAGTTATGAAGGGAGAGAGAAAGTGAACTGGGAGGTTGAGAACAAGCTCCTCTCATGTGGCTGTGAGCTGCTTATTGTGGCAGATGTCAGACACCTAGATAGTGTAGACACACTCGCGCACACACACACACCCTTCAGACTTCCCGTAAAACCTCCATTACAGCCCCACCTCAAGACTACCTACACTAGATTACCCATAATCCCCTGAACGCTAATCACAGCCTCCGACACCTGCAGCCTGAAGCACACGACTCGTTTAACGCAGGATGATTTGCATATTCATGATGGTTTTGAGTATATGTATATATCAAGGATTTCCATTTTCAGTGACAGGAATGAAGATTACGTAATCTTTATATTTCAGAAGGCTCCGTGTGCGGAAGTGTCCTCCTCTGTAGCTTCTATCAAATGAGGAATGACGGATGAAGGAGCACAGATTGTTCTCTTTTTGATGCATTGAATTCTATTTGCCTTTGTATCGCGTCAGCATCTTATACTGCAGCTTAGTAATTGTAGATTTTCTCTGATGGCGAGCGTGTTTCTTTGTGTTGCTTGTTCTGAGCTTGTGGCCGTTGTGACCCAAAAGTGCCAGTGTGGAGCGTGCAGAACATCAATATCAGACTGTGCCGACTCGTTAGGGCCACCGTGACATTCTGTCATTGTCACTGAGGGCTAATTATAAACCGCAGCTTCAGTCCTGTCCTGTAGTCTGCAGCTCCTGACCCACTCGCATCTAAAAACACTTCCCTGTTCCTCCTCTCCTCTACCTTTTGCTTTTCCTTGTCCTTTTCCTTTCATCTCTGTTCCTTCTCCTTTCCAATTATGTGTTTCTTTTCTTCCATGCTCCTTTTTTATTCTATCATTTTTCTTTTTCCTTTCATTAATTTTTCTTCTTTTCTTTAGCCTTTTTGCTTCATTTTTTTTATCCTGTCCTCCCATATTTTCTTTCCCCCTTTCTTCCCTTTTTCTTATCATATTCTTTTCTTTTTACCTTGATGTTGTCCCTTTCCTTATCCTCTTCCTGTATTTTTCTCTTTTGTTTTTTTGTTTCCTTTCTCATTTCCATGTACTTCCCTTTTCTTTTTCCTTATCCGATGATTTTCCCTTCCTTCTAATTTCATGTTCCTCTTTTCTCTTTTCTCTTTTCTTTCTCCTCCTGTCTTTTAATTTTCTCATTTTTTTCTTCTTTTCATTTCCTCTTTTGTTTCCCTTTTCCTGTCATGCTCTCATTTCATTTCCTTTTGCCTTTCTGTTTTCCTTATCTTTTTCTTAATTTTTTTCCTTTTCTTTTCTTCATCCTTCCGTTTTACTTTTTCCTTGAATTATTGTCTTTTCGTTTATCTTATCCTTTCCTCATCTGTTTTCCATTTTTATTTCTTTTCCTCATTTCCTTTTTCCTTCTCCTTCATTTTTCCTTGAATTTTTGACTTTTTATTTTCCTTACCCTTTCTTCCTTTGTTTTCCCTTTTTTTTCTCGTTACCTTTTCCTTATCCTTCCTTTTTCCTTGAATTTGTCTTTTCGTTTTCCTTATCCTCTCCTCATTTATTTTCCTAATTTCCTTTTTCCTTATCTTCCGTTCTCTCATTTAATTTGTTTTCCCTTTTCCTCTTCTCTCATTCGTTCTTCCTCTTTCTCTGTTGCAGGGATCAGATGGGAAAAGAGGAAGTTCTCCTGCGTATTCAGTAAGTCTCTCTGTCCCAGTCATGTGAGAATTGAAAAGAGACACAAATTATGCTTTTTGAGGCTCTTGGTTCAGTCACATCGACACTCCTCTCTTTGGAAATGCATGGTGTGGTTTCCAGAAAAGCACAGGCCTAGCCCACACAACATTTTCTACGATAACCTCAAATTAAGCTTAGATTATGAGAAATTCATATGAAGGAGCAATGTATAATACACAGGGCAGAGTTTAACCATATCTGTTTTGGAAACACTCTCTTTCTGTTTCACAGCTATAAAAAGATTAGCATTTTAATCAACATATAGATGAGGCAGCATTTCTTTTGTGTGTGTGTGTAGGGCTCAGTTTATCTCTTAATAGCGTTGGTGTGTGCGCTGGAGTTTGGTGGCAGCCGTGGAGGTTTCAGTCCTAGCCAGTGAGCGAGAACTCTCTGATCAGAATGCAAAGATGCCCTTGGCAGCACACCCCTCTTTGTCTGCTGAAAAGAGCAGGATATTTCTGCATCCTTTCCCCAGTGAGAGAGAAAATAGACTGTGATTATTGGTGCAGGCCCCGGATTATGCACTCTCACTTTAGGGATATTCTTAGAGTCATTTAGACTCAAGAGTCATTAAATACTGTTTGAAGGCACACAATATGTCTCGTTATACTCTCGGCTGATGTTCAGAGATTGTACGATTTGCTCTCAGGAGGCTATGAATTTAAATGTGGTGCTCAGTGCTTGCTGAGGCCAGCATTATTGTGCACCGGGTGCAAAATAAGACCTGAATAAATTCATAACAAATGGTGTATGAATGTAATGTCTCTCATTTATAGACTCCTGAAAAGAAGCACTCTGAATCATCACGGGGCAGGAAGAGGAAAGCTGACAACCAATCAGAGAGCAGTCAGGGTAAATGATTAACTCTCTCGCTCTCTCTCTCTCTCTCTCCCTCTGTCTCTCGGTCTCTGTCTCTCTCGGTCTCTGTCTCTCTCGGTCTCTGTCTCTCTCTCACGTCGTCCTCTCTCTCACTCTGTCTCTCTCTCACTCTGTCTCTCGCTCACTCTGTCTCTCGCTCACTCTGTCTCTCGCTCACTCTGTCTCTCGCTCTCTGTCTCTCGCTCTCTGTCTCTCGCTCTCTGTCTCTCGCTCTCTGTCTCTCTCTCTCTGTCTCTGTCTCTGTCTCTCTCTCTCTCACTCGGTCTCTGTCTCTCGGTCTCTCCGTCTCTGTCTCTCTCTCTCTCACTCTCTCCGTCTCTCTGTCTCTCTCTCTCTCTCTCATTCTCACTCTCTCTCTCTCTCTCTCCTCTCATTTGTCTGCTCTTTTCTCTCTCCCACTCTGTCCTCGTCTCGCTCCTCTCTCTCACTCTGTCTCCTCTGTCCTTCCTTTCTCTCCACTCTCTCACTCTGTCTCCTCCTCGTCTCTGTCTCTCCTCTCGTCTCTCCGCCCCCTCCCTTCAGTCCTCTCTCCCCCCCTCTCCCGTCCTGTTCTCCCCTCTCTCCGTCTCTCTGTCGTCTCTCCTTCTCCTCTCCCTCTCGTCTCCCCCACCTCTCTTCCCTCCCTCCTCCCACTCCCCCTCTCCTCCCTCCCTCCCTCTCCTCTCCTTCCCTCTCTCCTCTTCTCTCTCTCTCCTCTCCTCCCCTCCCGTCCTCCTCTCTCTCTCTCTCTCGTCTCCTCCTCCCCTCTCTCCGCTCATCCCCCCCCTCTCTCTCTCTCGCCCCTCCTCACTCCTCGTCCTCTCTCGTCCTTCTCTCCTCTCTCTGCCCCCTCCCTCCCTCTCTCTCTCTCTCTCTCTCTCTCTCTCTCTCTCTCTCTCTCTCTCTCCCTCCTCCTCTCTGTCCTCCCTCTCTCCTCCCTCTCTCTCTCTCTCCCTCCCCTAATCTGTTCCTCCGCGTCCCCTCCTCACCGCCTCTCCCGTACCCTCATCTCCTCCTCCTATCTGGGCTCTCTCTCTCATCTCTCGTCGCATCTTTCTCTTTTTTCTAGTATGTTCTTTACGTTTAGCTTAATATGCTTTATCATACATCTTTTTTTTTTCCATTTTCTCTCATAGGGAAGTCTGTCATTCGGGGACCCAAAATTAGTGATTATTTTGACGTGAGTATCTGTCAGTAATTTGTGGGGAAGCTAATGAAAGCATATGATAAATCGTTGGCATTGGCTCAACGAAAGCGTAACTGATATGTAGTGATTGCAGCTTGGATGATGTTGTTTTAAAAACACGAAACCATATTTGCAGCATAGTTAACATAACATTTTCAAGCAAAACAGAAGATTTTTAAGGAAATAATGTAATTGGATAGTGAAGAGTAGTATTTTTAATGAATAAATATTCAATATAAATATAATTAATGTTATATTCTGGTTACATCAAAATCATTTCAGAGGTGGTGAAATATTTTACATTGATCAAAGAAAAAGTTAAACCATAGTGACATTTCTGTCATCTAGTCACCCTCATGTCATTCCAAGCGCAAATGGTTTTTCTTCACTCGGAGTGAAAACAAGTTGCTGTTCCATGCAGTGAAAGCATATGATATAAACTCCAAAAAGGACAGTCTATGTGGTGTTCAGTGGAGTGGTGTCTAGAACTGCATCATTTAAAACCATATGATTTGTTTATTTCCCTCTATCTGTAGTGTCAGGGTGGTAATGGGTCCAGTCCAGTAAGAGGTCTTCCACCAGTCATCCGTTCACCCCAGAACTCGCATTCCCCCTCTGCACCGGGATCCAGCGTACGTCACACACTCTTTAGCCTTGTTCAGACTGTCAGCCTAAGTCCGAGTGCAAATCTGTTTTGAGCTACATTCGTATGTGGTTTGGAATCCTATTCAAATCGCATTCCTGGAAATCCGTTTCAGTCTGACCGCTCAGATTGGATTTAGCCTAGCTTTTTCACGCCACGTAAAACGTAAACACGTCAGACATTTTTGTAGAAAACATAATAAATGTCTTTGCAGAAACAAGCATGTGTTGTTGCGAACTGCCAAAGTCAAGCGGAAAAAGACAATATACTGCTAAGTATACTCACCTCTTTGAGTGTTGAAACAAGCGGAGATGGCAACACGGAATAAAGTCGCACATTCCAGCTTCCTGCGTTTCTGATGCTGCCTCATAAGATGAAATATAATACGTGAACATGCTGTCATGTCGTAAGACAATATCTGTATTGCAAACTGTATTGCTGTTATTGTTGTTTTTAGCATTGGCATAACAACGCAACGGCATTGCCATAGTAACTAACGCACATTCAGTAAAACGAAGGAGCGCTTATGGACACAAATCGGATATGAACAGTTGCGATACACTGTGTGGACAGTCAGTTATTCAAATCGGATTCCATCCGGATATGCACAAAATCGGATTTGGGCTGACAATCTGAACGAGGCTTTTCATACTCTGTTTACACCTGCTGTTAAGAGCTGCCTCGGGTGATCTGATCACAAGTAAACAGACAGACCACCAGTTATACCTGGTAGCAACATGCATCTCTTGTGAACACTTGTGAAAGGAGGGTCTCTGATTTCATCACTCCATGCATCGCTGTGTTATTCTTTTTTGAGCAGATTATGTGCTCAAAAGATAGTGGAGTATCTGTATTAACTGAAATTTGAATGCGTGTTGCTTCATGTTGATGTCAGGATTAGAGGTCGACCGATAGTGGATTTTGCCGATACCGATAGCTAGGTTGGACCGCACTGGCCGATACCGATTAATTAACTAATAGTTTTAGAATTGATACTGAAAAAAGATACTAAAATAGTGCTTTATTAACACAAATGGTACTGAACCATACTAGTAGTAGTAGTAGTAAAAAAATAATAAAAGTAATAGTAAATGTTGAAATTAACACACTCTAACAAGGAACGATACTTACACTGCTTTCATTAATCTTAATGTTACAAATGGGCCTTTATTGTAAAGTGTTACCGTTTCATTTCAACAGTCGTGCTTAAAGATGGCCATCTTTAAATATTTACACAAAGGCTATAGCATTAAAATTATATACATATGTATATTGTATGTATACTCTCAGACTTTAACTTCTTCTATTCTTGAACACTTGATGATTATCTAATCAAAATAAAAGTGCAGTGCTGAGTCTAGGAGAACTCACCGGTATCACACACACTCCGGACGCGTCACGTTCAACTCGAGCAGCGGTCTAAAACAGTTTATTTAATCACCAAACAGACAAGTTTACTTCAAGAATGAACAATTTGGCATAAATGAGTTTGATGTTCGGTGTTTAAAAAACGGAGCAAACTGAAAGAGAAAGCGCGACCTATATTATAGGACTATAAATGAAGCACATACTTTATTAGAGCCACAGAAAGACAAACGTTTTGCTGAAAATGCACAATACACAATTCATTATGTACATTAACAGCGATTAACAACAACAACTAAAATGTAATTTAAAGGAAAACTATGTGAATGGCGCTCTGTGGCACGGCAGGATTTTCTGTCGGCTTTATTTAAATCCGCGTCTGAAGTTTCCTGCTCTGTTCAGCGTGCAGCATCACGTGTCTAAACAAACAGCACGTGCTGTCAGTGATTTCAACCACTAGAGGCTGCTCTTGCACTGTATAATGACAGCAGACCCTTCTCAGCCACTCCAGCAACAGATGCAACCCGGAAAACATCGGCTGGATTTTTTGTCGATAACCGTTAGTTCCAGCAAACAACTATCTGTGGGGGGGGGGGGGCCGATTAATCGGCAAAACCGATACATCGGTCGACCTCTAGTCAGGATGCTCTTAACGCTAATTAGGGGCGTAACGGTACATGTATTTGTACAGGAAATGTTTGATACAGGTCTTTCAATTGAGCACGTGTGTGTACTGAATGAATGCAGCATTGTTTTAACCACTGCATGTGTGGAATCTATTGTGAACACATCTGAAAAATAAATAAACTTCACTTAACAAGCACCTATGTGCACATGAGTGTCTAAAAGATAGAACGCGATAGAATAGGAGCATAATAATTCTGAATAAAATATATATTTTGCTAAAATATTTAGCATCCAAAAGTGAAAGCATTTCAATGTCTTCCCCCAACAGCGCTGTAAACTGCAATACAGTGTGTTGCAGCAGTATTGACAGACTTTATTTATTTACAGAGAGAGCCATACTCTCATACAACTACTGTTTAATAAAAAGAAAATGGCAATTTTGTTTAGTTCTCACCCTCTGTACTGAAAACATACTGAACCTTGACTTTAAAAGCAAGTTGAACGTTGAACATTTTTGTGTATCATTTCACCACCACTACTACTACCGTACGTGCAGCAGGATTTGATAAAAAACAAATTGGCCGCATTTGCAACTGTATTTAACACAGACAACTTGTGATCGGGTCATCCGAGACCATGCTGATGCTCTGACTTATTTCAGTCCGATAATTGCGTATCATGATCAAACACGTCTCAAACACACACTCCTTCTGCCCGCTTCAGATCAGACAGAGATGAAATAGTGCAGTAAGATCACACTTATTAGAATTAATTATAACATTTAGCTACTTGAATTAATTATTTGATCAATCGATCAAGTGAGAGAGAGAAAGAGAGAGGTGACAGTTGCGTGTGTGAAATAATCTACCCGCGTCATCTACAAACCATGAAGCTGTGAGTTTAGTTACTTAAACAGCGATTTTACCCCCTCGTTGCTGATGAATATAATGTAGCGAGTCAGTATCCCAGCTGTTTTATTAATAAAAGTCGAGGGGCAGCGTTCACAACAAGCTTGTGTGTGCGCAGCTCGATCTCACAAAATAGACATTATTTTCAGGCCACATGTAAAATCATAAATTATTATAAAGATTATTAAAAAGAATACATGACAGTTGATTACAATAATAGTTCAGCTTATTCCCCTCATTTAGTTTTTCCTGTGGGATAAATAGTTAATATTAGTCTTATATTAAAGGGGTCATATGATGCAATTGTCAATTTTTTCCTTTCTCTTTGGAGTGGTACAAGCTCTTGGTGCATAAAGAAGATCTGTAAAGTTGCAAGACTAAAGTCTCAATCCAAAGAGATATTCTTCATAAAAATTCAGAGTCAGCCACGCCTACCTAAAACAACTCGTTCTAACACACCCCCACATATCAACCTCACTGTGGAAATATTTGCATAAACGCCGCCCAAGTGTTCATGCAAAGAAAGAAGGTGTAATTTTTATTCTTGCTGTAGTATTGTTGCCGCTGCCGCGATGTGGTGAAGGCGCTGTGTGCTTCGTAGTGAAAGTGAAACTACTTTGTTTGGCCTTCCGAAAGAGGACCATATATCTGCTTCGTCATGCCTGGAGCTTATCCGTGCTGGTCGCTGAGGAAATACATCAACTTGGTGCTGTGGATCGCCGGAACGGCTTTCACCGTGGACGAAGCGGAGTCCAGCCCGGGGTCGTCACATGTGTTTGCCGCAAGCCGCCTTCGTCAAATCCGCCGGCCGCGCCGTTCTCAAGCCCACCGCCTCTGCTCACTCTAGCCCTGCTGTGTGAAACTACTTTGTTTGGTCTTCTAAAAGAGGACACGACTAGAAATCAGTCTTTAAGTTGTATTTACAACACTGTTTCCAGAACAGTTTAACCCAAATATTAAGATGTGTGCAGCAGATTTTATGGAGGACTGTTTCCTGATCCTGGGAGAGTAGACTACAAGCCGGCTGTTTCTGACTCACAGACTGTAAGTAGGTTTTCATATTTAAAGGATTTGCCACTGACGATTCAAACGCGAGTTTTTTGGGCAGTGTAGAGTAGCGCTTGTTGTTTGTCATTTCTCCGATCACAAATGAAGACATGATTTTATGTTTACGTGGCGCGATGCAACGCAACGCGAAATAAAGACAGTATAAGTCATTATAATCCATAATTATGTCCCCACTTATTGCAACAAATGCCTAGTTTATAATGGATTTTAATATTTTTGTCTCGTCGCTCCGGCCAGACAAGGCATCACAATATGGTAAGGGACATAACATTTCCATCACACACATGAGGTATTCGGCCAATCACAACGCACTTGATAGCTGGCCAGTCAGAGCACACCTCGCTTTTTCAGACCGATGAGCTTTGTAAAAATCGACGCGTTTCAGGAAGGTGGGGCATAGAGGAGAAACAATAATGTACAGTATGTGGAAAATAATGTGTTTTTTTTTAACCTTAAACAGCATAAACACATTTCATTACACCAAATACACCAAATAATGTTCTTTTTAGCAGCATCATATGACCCCTTTAATAATACTTCATTAACATTGGTAATTATTATCCCCGTTTTATTCATAAGTCAAAAACCAACAAGATTTTTTTCACCAAGTTCTCTGCCTCAGGTCTAAAAGAAATGTACAAAGTGAAAACACTAAATACTTTTTAATTAGTTATTTTCAAAAGGGAAATAGTGTCATGGATGTTTACAGAGCAGAGGCCACCCTTTTTTTTTATTCCAATAGGAGAGATGGACTTTTGTATATCAAAATATATAATCGTTGAATCCCTACTGCACTGTTACTACGACATTACTGTACAGTCTAATGTTGTGTTTCAGACCCGGCAGAGCAGCTCGTCCCCCACTAGTCTGTGTTTTGTGGACTCTATGATTTCTACCAGACAGATGGTGGTCAAGAGTGTTCAGGTAGGACTCTGCATAAGTGCACTTACTCTCAAATAACAAGAATCTCATTGGCAGTCATTTTAGAACAATTAAGCAAGTAGATTTATTTTTTATTTTTTTTGTAGTTGACACTCTTCTTGGTAAACAAGTCTGCTAACTTTTGAAAAGTGAAAAAACAATCTCAAAAATATTTTATTTAGCCTTTTTTTTTTTTTGGTTGTCATAAATGTTTTTGAGTTTAAATATTATAAACTGGGCATGGTTAATGATAAAACAATAATATGTACAAATTAAAGGCGTTTGGAAAGAAGCACAAAGAAATTATTAATGCATGGTAAAAGGTTTTCATGACCATTGTCATTTAATTTTCATATAACAAAAAAGAAAAAAGTGAAATCAGTTTTGATCACAAATGAAGCCCTGTAACAAAAAAATGACTATTTGAAGAGTATCTATCATGAATAAGTTGTTGAATTGTGTGTGTGTGTTTGTATTTTGTTTGTCCTGTAGACTGACCTGACGGTGGTAAAACTGGCCACTATAGAGAGCAATAAGAACCTGGACCTGGAGAAGAAAGAGGGCAGGATAGACGATCTTCTGCGGGTGAGATTTAATTAATAAGAATGATTCCAAAACAAATTTGCTGTAAATGGTTTTGATGTGAAATCACTCGTGTCTTGAAAATTTTAGTTGCATCAGACTTGGTGTAACCCTAACTTTTTAAAAAATATTTATATTTTTATAATCTGCGTTTAATTTTTTCTTCCTCCTCTGTGCAGGCAAACTGTGATCTTAGGAGACAAATTGATGAGCAGCAAAAGCTTCTAGAAAAGTACAAAGAACGTTTAAACAAGTGCATCACCATGAGCAAAAAACTTCTGATTGAGAAGGTGAAGCATCCTGGTGGTATTTCAGAAACATTTTGAATGTAAAAATACCCAGTGCTCATCTGTAAATGTTCACGGTTGCTGTGTAATGCCATCATTTAACCACAAGCTTTAACGTTTAATAGTTGCAACAGTAAAATGAATAAGATTTTTCTGAAGCTGTGTGTATTTGTCCAGAGCACACAGGAGAAGCAAGCGTGTCGGGAGAAGAGCATGCAGGATCGACTGCGTTTGGGTCATTTCACTTCTGTGAGACACGGAGCCTCGTTTACAGAGCAGTGGACAGACGGCAATGCCTTCCAGAACCTCGTCAAGTAAGATGCTTAATGAAGATTGACAGCACAAGCCCAAAGTATACTTCTGTATTTGCACATGCAGTCCTCTCTAGCCTTATAAAAGTAAACACTACTATGCATGCATGAACACTTTACAATACCTTGGACTAAAGTCCCTCAACAATTGTCTTGTTTTCACTCAAATTTTCACTCATCTATAGTAGGTCTCTTGTATAGCCATAAGTGAGTGCATTACACAGGGTCTCCACGGGTCCTTAAAAAGTCTTAAATTTACTTGTATCAAATTTAAGGTCATAAAAAGTCTCAAATTGTACAAGAAATTCTTAATTAGGATTTCATGGAGAAGGGTCTGCTTGCAGCCTCACACTTGCACTCTCAGACGTGCATTCTCAGACACTTGCGCTTCCGCTAGCGACGCACTGCAGCTCTTATATTTTTTTTTTTTTATTTTTATTTTTATTTTATTTATTTACATTGAATCTCTCTACATTTTACAACAGTAGCCAGGTGGTGAAGACAAGAAGAAAGTAACTAAATTACAATGTCACTTGCAATTGCCACTTGCACTCTCCGCTACCTGCAATGTCACTTGCAGTCGACACAAATGGTGTGTGTTGCCAATGGAGACAAGACGCTGTGGTGGTGATTAAACGATTAAAACTAATTTAGTACTATAACATACCGGGTCCTGCAAGAAAAAGACAAGACCCGCAAATCCGTGACCACAGAACAGCAGAATATGAACGAATAGTCTCTTGTTAAGCGTTTTCCTCCTGTAGAAAAAAATTAACACTTAATATGGCTTAATGTATTAAGATACTATTAAAATATCAAATTAAATATACAGTTTATTAATGTAATGAATATGTATATAGTATTTTCCTCCCATAACGTACCGGGGGCAAACGTACGTGCATAATGGCCTAAGGCCAACGCAATATGCTCCCTCCTCATAATTAAAACATAACTAATATGTACAGGCAAGCAGGTGAGCCCAGAATAAATGCAACACGCACAGTTTCGTGTTAAGTGTTTTTCCATATAGAATAAACTGTCTACAGCTCTTTTATATCATTGTTTTTGTCCATTAAGCTACATTACGTGTTTTGTTTATAATGATTTTCTATGGGAGGAAAATGTTTAACGTGCAATTTAATGCATTGTGTTCTGGGCTCGTCTGCTTGTCTGTACGGAGTTGATCCTTTTAAAATCACTTGATGCATTTCATAATGCACGTTCATATTTGTTGGTCTGTATATACTTTGAGTCAACAACAAGACATATAGGCTACTGTATTGTCTTTATCATCCGTTATGATAAGCGTTTTGCTGTATGGGAGGACAAGTGAAAGTTTGCGCATTGTGTTCATGGCCATCTGTTTGCCTTGTAGTACATTGAATAACTATATATCGAATTTGACCTTTTAATTGAACTTAATGTATCTTAATACATTACGCCATGTTAAGTGTTTGTTTTTCTACAGGAGGAAAACGCTTAACGAGAGACTTTATGCATGCTTTCATATTCTGCTGTTCTGTGGCCACGGATTTGCGGGTCTTGTCTTTTTCTTGCAGGACCCTGTATGCTATAGTACTAAATTAGTTTTAATCGTTTAATCACCACCACAGCTTCTTGTCTCCATTGGCAACACGCACGATTTGTGTCGATTGCAAGTGACGTCGCAGGTTTTGGAGAGTGCAAGTGGAGATTGCAAGTGACTTCGTAATTTAGTTTCTTTTTTCTTGTCTTCACCACCTGGCTACTGTTGTAAAATGTTGAGAGATTCAAACAAAAAGTAATCAATAAATAGAACAATATTAAAAAAAAAAGACTGCATGTGACGTCGCTAGCGGAAGCGCAAGTGTCTGAGAGTGCACGTCTGAGAATGCAAGTCTGAGAGAATGCAATTGCAAAGGCTGCAAGCAGACCCTCTTATTTCAAGATGTCTTAAACTTGGGTACGGACCAGAACTTTGCGATACAGCTAATGTGGTGATTGAACTTCAAAGATTTGTTTTCATTAAAAAACATCAAAGTCCCCTGCTTCTCTGCTTTGTGTTCGCTGTTACCGTGGAAACGTCTATTTCTGCCGTTCCAAAAGCGCCTCCTGCTTTCAGAGAATGAATTTGCATTTTCAATAAGGCTGTTGTTGCGATAGGGTTTCCTGCATACTGAGGCTGTAGTGTTAGAAAACCGTATTTTCTACGACCCTATATATTACAGTGGTGTGAAAAAGTGTTGGCCCCCTTCCTGATTATTTATTTTTTTGCATGTTTGTCACACTTTAATGTTTCCGATCATCAAACAAATTTAAATATTAGTAAAGATAACACAAGTGAACACAACATACCGTTTTTAAATGAAGGTTTTTATTATTATGGGAAAACAAAATCCAAAACTACATGTCCCTGTGTGAAGAAGTGTTTTCCCCCTGTTAAAACTGTGGTTTATCACACCTGAGTTCAATTTCTCTAGCCACACCCAGGCCTGATTACTGCCACACCTGTTCGCAATCAAGAAATCTCTTAAATAGGACCTGCCTGACAAAGTGAAGTAGACCAAAAGATCCTTAAAAGCTAGACATCATGCCAAGATCCAAAAAAATTCAGAAACAAATGAGAAAGAAAGTAATTGAGATCTATCAGTCTGGAAAAGGTTATAAAGCCATTTCTAAAGCTTTGGGACTCCAGCGAACCACAGTGAGAGACATTATTCACATATGGCAAAAACATGGAACAGTGGAGAACCTTCCCAGGATTGGCCGGCCGAAATTACCCCAAGAGCACAGCGACGAGCCGTCCAAGAGGTCACAAAAGACCCCACAACAACATCCAAAGAACTGCAGGCCTCACTTGCCTCAGTTAAGGTCAGTGTTCATGACTCCACCATAAGAAAGAGACTGGGCAAAAATGGTCTGCATGGCAGAGTTCCAAGATGAAAACCGCTGCTGAGAAAAAAGAACATAAAGGCTCCTCTCAGTTTTGCCAGAAACCATCTTGATGATCCCCCAAGACTTTGGGAAAATACTCTGTGGACTGACGAGACAAAAGGTGAACTTTTTGGAAGGTGTGTGTCCCATTACGTCTGGCGTAAAAGTAACACTGCATTCAGAAAAAGAACATCATACCAACAGTAAAATATGGTGGTGGCAGTGTGATGGTCTGGGGCTGTTTTGCTGCTTCAGGACCTGGAAGACTTGCTGTGATAAATGGAACCATGAATTCTGCTGTTTACCAAAAAATCCTGAAGGAGAATGTCCGGCCATCTGTTCGTGACCTCAAGCTGAAGCGAACTTGGGTTCTGCAGCAGGACAATGATCCAAAACTCACCAGCAAGTTCACCTCTGAATGGCTGAAGAAAAACAAAATGAAGACTTGAGTGGCCTAGTCAAATCCTGACCTGAATCCTATTGAGATGCTGTGGCATGACCTTATAAAGGCGGTTCATGCTCGAAAACCCTCCAATGTGGCTGAATTACAACAATTCTGCATAGATGAGTGGACCAAAATTCCTCCACAGCGCTGTAACAGACTCATTGCAAGTTATCGCAAACGCTTGATTGCAGTTGTTGCTGCTAAGGTTGGTCCAACCCGTTATTAGGTTTAGGGGGCAAACACTTCTTCACACAGGGCCATGTAGTTTTGGATTTTGTTTTCCCTTAATAATAAAAACCTTCATTTAAAAACTGCATGTTGTGTTTACTTGTGTTATCTTTTACTAATATTTAAATTAGTTTGATGATCTGAAACATTAAAGTGTGACAAAAATGCAAAAAAATAAGAAATCAGGAAGGGGCCAACACTTTTCACACCACTGTGTATATTTTTGTATGCATGTATTAGCGGCTCATACTATTTTATAGCTCTTGCTATTCAATTCTGTATATTCTTATTTTTTAAGGAATTATGTAGTTGTTTAATTGTGTACACTTAATTATTGTGCTAACCAACTCCTAACCCTAAACATACCTAAACAAATATAATATTTAACCTACTTTTTTTTTCAATATATTCTATATAAATTCTGGTTTTAAATTCAGAAAAAAGTTGGAAAGAAAGACTTGTGAATGTGCGAGACGTCAGTTCATTAGCCGCAGCTTCACTTCTAATGTGTGACCCACTTTAATAATAGTACTTTAATAAATGTAAAATAATTTGAATATGAATACTAATTTACAGCATCTAGCAGCACAATTAACTGTTTTGCACCGCTAAATAGGCTAAATGGAGATTGCTGACACCCCCTCGAACACTCAAGTTCACACCAGCTCTTACATTAAAATAAGATGGAAAGATAAAAAATTAATAGTTTCCATGGTTCTAGTCTTTGGATCTGTTTGTTTGATGTTTGAATCAGATTTCCTCTGTTGGAGTAGAATTAGCTAGATGGCGGTGGCTAAAAAATAGGGTATTTGAACTGCAGCCTCCGGTATTGCGGGAACATTGGGTTGTTTTTGTTCAGACCAATGTGAAAACCGACCCATGTTTTTACCCTGCAAACACTCAGAGCTGTAAACCATTTGATATTGTTTACATAATATAAGAATACTTGTGTCTCTTTTAAAGGCTGAAATGTGAAATGTATCATTTTATAAAACTTTTTGTTTTTGTGAAAACTTGTATGAACTGTAAATCATGCTTTTTACAGTCATTTTGCAGTTTAATAGTTTACCATAGACATTGCCCTACCCCGCTCATATGGAATTAATTTTATTTGTGCAAGTCTTAAAAAAGAAATTTGAGTTTAAAAATCCTGCAGCAACCCTGAATTACAGGTTACAGATTTGTCTTTCCATGACCCTGTTTTTCTGCAGACAGCAGGAATGGATCATTCAACAACGTGAAGAAATCGAGAGACAGAGGAAACTGTTAGCTAAGAGAAAACCCCCATCAGCCAGCAGCTCACAGTCGCCCAGCACCAACTCTGAGCCCAAACCACGCAAGACCAAGGCTGTGAACGGCTCCGAGAACGACCCTTTCCTCAAACCCAGCCTTCCTCAGCTGTGAGTGCTGCTAAAAGCTGCAGTAGAGTTATTAGAATTCAGCATCACTAACATTCACAAATAACTGATTTCATTTGCCAGAAAATCCTAGAGAAGATCTTTAAGCTGGAAGTCAAAATGTTAGACTCACTTGAATGACATGATTTATTAGGAAGCCAGATGATCATTTTAGATGATGTTTCTTTCCACTCTATGGAAAACTAGCTTTTTATCTGCTACGACACAAGTCTCTAAGGAGCCAGTGTGGAGAAATAGCATCAGCTCCTTCAGAATTGAGATTGTTTTTCACTCTTCCTAGCCCACTGCATGCATGGAGGTTTTTTATCTCGTTCCTCTGATGTTCCTGCAGGCTAACTTTAGCGGAGTACCATGAGCAGGAGGAGATCTTCAAACTGAGACTCGGCCATCTCAAAAAGGTCAGTGGCTCCTGTATGATTTAGATCTTCGTGCATTTCAGAACATGTAAAAACAATAAAAAGAAGTATTTGTTTCTGCATAAGTACTCAAAAGAACAGCATTTATTTGAAGTAGAACTGTAAATGTCTTTACTGTCTTTTTTGATCAATTTAATGTGTCTTTGCTTAATAAAAGTATTCATTCTTTAAAAAAAAAACATCAAAAAAAAAACGGCATCCTTACCCGTTGCTTTCTATCCACTTTCTAATTTCCCTATGGCAGAAGTGGCAGAATACACCACAGTATGATTTTATAAATGTTTTCTTCATGCATTTGTAGGAGGAGGCAGAGATTCAGGCAGAGCTGGAGAGGTTGGAGAGGGTGCGAAATCTTCACATCCGAGAGTTGAAAAGAATAAACAATGAAGACAGTTCACAGTATGTACCCACGCAACGATGACATCAGCCTCTGATCTTTTTCATTTTCATTTTTATTTTGTGTCGTTTGTACTGGACATTGACTACTTATATTAACGGCGCTCCCATGAGTGTACTGACTGTAAAGGGTCCATGTTCTAGCTACACTATTTGTGACCTTGGAGCACAAAACCAGTTTTAAGTCGCTTGGGTATATTTGTAGCAGTAGCCAAAAATACGTTGTATGGGTCATAATGATAGATTTTTCTTTTATGCCAAAAATCAATTAGGATATTAAGTAAAGATCATGTTCTGCGATATTTTGTAAATGTCCTAACGTAAATATATCAAAACGTAATTTGTGATTAGTAATATGCATTGCTAAGTACTTCATTTGGACAACTTTAAAGGTGATTTTCTCAATATTTCGATTTTTTTTGCACCCTCAGATTCCAGATCTCGGCCAAATATTGTCCTATCATAACAATCCATACATCAATGGAAAGCTTTTTTTTCAGCTTTCAGATGATGCATAAATCTCAGTTTAAAAAAATTTACCCTGACCGGTTGACTGGTCCAGGGTCACATTTATATTTTCTATATTATATGTGCGTGTGTGTGTGTGTGTGTGTTGTTTGCCTTGACAAAATACATTTTTGTTTGTTTTACCAAAACATGATTTACTTTACATGATTATTTTCCACCCACCCTCCCTTTTTCTCCTATTTCTCTTTTTGTTTTTTGTATTGTTTTAATCTTTCTCAGATTCAAGGACCATCCCACCCTGAATGAGCGCTACCTGCTGCTACATCTGCTGGGCAGGGGTGGCTTCAGTGAGGTCTACAAGGTATCTTTACCCCTCATTTATAACAGAGCCTGATATATGCTGACCTTTGAGGAAGAAACGCATCAGTTGATTCCTCATTCTGCTCTTCAGGCGTTTGACTTAATTGAGCAACGCTACGCTGCTGTGAAG